>BRYE01000023.1:29796654-29799154 GCA_030159115.1 Actinidia arguta var. hypoleuca
TGACTTTAAATATTTTTGTGACATGGATCAAATGAATTATAAAATTAGTCCAATGACCCTTAGAGTGAACCTCCCTTATTTTTATGTTTACCGTGTTTTCGTGTCGTGTCGTGTCGTTCTCGTTTGATAAAAAAACTAGACCTGGCACGACCCATTAGTTTGGCTCACTCGTTCCTCGTGTCGTGTTGTGTCGTGCGATTATTTTTATATGAATGAGTATAATGCGTCAAAAATATAAAATTATTTCATATTTGATCACATAAACGTGTCGTGTCGTGCCCCATGTCCCAAAAATAGTGGCATATTCGGTCCATCACCGTGCTCGTGGCGTGACATGACGTGATAGGTTTTTTTAACTTGTCATGCTCGTACCAGCCGACCCATTTGACACATCTACACTGAATATTGTACTAAATTTGTATGTAGTACTGTTTTAGTGGATGAACCCATCCATGTATATTTAGTATATTAGTTTGTAAATTATTTAGCGTCGATAGCATTGCTCTATCTAAATTAAAATTTTACGTCAGTTTGAGCTAAAGTTTCTATTTTTAGTTTATTAGCTGTTTTATTTTTATTTTTAGTAAACTTTGTCCACCATTTGATCAAACTTTTCTATTTTTTCGGTTTCTCTCGACGAGAAGAGTTTGAAAATGTAAAAAATTTCATCTAATTTAGTAGAAGTTTATTAAAGAAAAAAATGAACCATTTTTTACTCAATAAATTAACTCTTTTTTTGTCTTTAGTTATTTTTTTTCAAGTTTGAACAAAAATTTTATATTTTTAAATTTCTCTTGTCGATAGAAACTGAAAATATATAAAAATTTGATTAATCTATGAGAAAAAATCGCTAAAAAAAAATTATACAAATAAAGCAATTATATAAACTCAAACAAAAAACTACCCAGACTTGATCTTCCCCTTCATTGAAGTCGGGATTTATTCATTCTAGACCTCTATAATTTTACATTAGAGTTGGATGTAAATCAGGCCAGGACCGGGCTTGGCCTGGCCTGGCCTGGCCTGACCCATTTCTTTTCGGACAAGTAGGCTGGGCTGGCTTGCAAAATATTGTGTTTGGGCCAGCCAGCTCATTTGCCACCTGCCCAGGTCCAGGCCACGCTGATAGCCCTATGGTATTTGGGGCTATGGGCTGGAGTCCCAGCTTAGATTCGTGCCATGTGGCCTCGGCGGTTGTTTTTGTTTCTTTCTGTTGTTCCCCCATATTTAAACAAAAATAATAAATAAATAAATAAAAATAATAATAATAATAAAAAAAAGTTATATATTCTTTTAGAGGTAGTCTTCTGATACTGGGTGTTTGCTTCTTTTGTGATGCTGCTGCAAATTGAGCAAGTAGGTTTAGGAGCTTGACACTGTCGTTGCTATTCATAGTCTTGCTGCTGCTTCTTTGTTGGAGGTGGTCGGCCTTTGGGCTTGATATGTCGTACTTTTTATCGGAAGTGGCTAGTTCTTCCGGTAGGCTTCACTCCAGTTTTTTATGATCTTCCGGTAGTGTCAAGTAATGCTACCGGTAGACAGGGAGCTGCAGCTGTAGATTATTTGGTAGATGCTAATTTCTGGCTCTATTCCCGTGTCTTTTCTTCTCTTTGAAAAAAAAAGTTCTGGGCCCTGCTCATGCCTAGATCAGAGGTTTTACATAGTCTGATTGAGCAGGTGATTCCCCTCCAAGGCAATGTACTACAGGTGTATGGTATAGTTTTGGGTTAGCAGCTATCTCGTGGTGTAGCAAGAAAAAGGGTACGATTGCGTTATGACTAGATGTACAAGTAGAGTGCATGAAATTAGTTTGTCCCGTCATCTCATCTGAGTATTTTAAAATTTTTAAACCGCCCTGCATCTTAGGCTTAGGCTCCTATAAACCCCCCCTTCTCTCTCTACCCCTCCCTCCCTCCCTCTCTCTCTCTCCCTCTCTCTCTTTCTGTCCAAGACTCTATGCAAGCAACCTCTCTCTCTCTCTCTCTGACGAAGACTCTGGCCCTACTTCTTAGGCTTAGGCTCCTATAAACCCCCTTCTCTCTCTATCCCTCCCTCTGCGCAAGCAACCCTTCTCTCTTTCTCTCTCTCTGTCCAAGACTGTTCATCAAGAAAATGAGCAGCAAGTGCAGATACCGTATTCCATTTTCAATCCAGTGCAATAGTTGTACTAGCGTCACTTTCAAGAATACGAGACTCCGATGCAAAATACCAGTACAAAACGAAACAACAGAGGTTTTGCTAATTTCTTGATAAATTTGTTTTTCTTTGTAATTATTTTCCTGATCTATTCAATTCTTGATTGCAGGGAATCACAGAAATGAACTTCCGGTGTAGCAATTGCGCGTCCCTTATTGGACTTAAGAGGAAAAACACGAATATGTCAGACTGCAATATTAGTTTTGGTGCGAAAAAGCTATCTGAGATAAGTAATGGATTGCCGCAATCAGTAACAAATGAAGTGGTTGAACCACACCACGATCCTTGCATCCTCACACCTGAG
>BRYE01000023.1:29806654-29809154 GCA_030159115.1 Actinidia arguta var. hypoleuca
CCATCACCATGTCTTAGTAAACTTTGTTCACCGTTTTATCAAACTTATCTATTTTTTCGGTTTCTCTCGACGAGAAGAGTTTGAAAATGTAAAAAAATTCATCTAACTTGGTAGAAGTTTATTAAAGAAAAAAATGAACTGTTTTTTACTCAATAAATTAACTTTTTTTGTCTTTAGTTGATTTTTTTTCAAGTTTGAACAAAATTTTTATATTTTCAAATTTCTCTTGTCGATAGAAATTGAAAATATATAAAAAATTGATTAATCTATGAGAAAGAATTGGTAAACTATTAAAAAAAATCATAAAATAAAGCAAATTTATAAACTCAAAAAAAACTACCTTTGGCCTTCACCTTCATTGAAGTCGGGATTTATTCATTCTAGACCTATATAGTTTTACGTTAGAGTGGGATGTAAATCAGGTCAGGACCGAGCTAGGCCTGGCCTAACCCATTTCTTTTCGTACAAGTATGCTGGGCTGGCCTGCAAAATATTGTACTTGGGCCAGCCAATTCATTTTGCCAACTACCCAGGTCCAGGCCATGCTGATAGCCCTATGGTAAGAAATTGTGAGAAACACAAATGAGTGGCTAAATATTATTCATAATACTGAGATAGTGATTTGCTTTGTTCCTCATCCAACTTATTTTAGATTGTATTTGGACGGTTCAAATTTAATATCTTTCCTTTCTTTTACGTTTCTTCTCCCATCACAAATCTCTCTCTAAATCCTTAATCCAAATAGAGCATTACTAGACCACAATTCTTCCTATTCTTTTCTCAACTAGCCTACCAAACGAACTGATAAAATCGCATGAGCACTTGCACTTATATATGCAAATAAATCTTTTGTGAGTACTTACGACATCATCAAGCTCGATGCCGAATTTGAAGCAGAGGTCTTCGAACTCTTCGCTCCCACTAGATTTTTGTGTGCTCTGTGGAAGGAAATTCTGCAAGTCTGTGACAATATATGGAAGAACCAATGTGCCAATTAAAATAAATTCTATCGTTGGTTCTGTAGTTTAGAGTAAACTTCCTTTTGGTCCCTGAATTTCATTTGAATACCATTGTTTCCAATAAATTCGATTCAGTCCCTCCATTCAAATTATTTAAAAATTTTAACCGATAATAAAAAAAATAAAAATATATATTCAATATACGTTAATATTTTAAATTTTTTTAATATACCAAATTATAACTAATTGTAAATTTTCTATATTATGACTATTGGAATTGGAATTATAAAGACCAAGATGGAACTTTTTCAAAATTACAGGGACCAATTTGATCGCTTGGCAGACGGTGCTATGAGCCTCCGCGGGTCGGTTTCGGGTTGATATGCCCCGTTCATCTGTACTTAGCTGGATATGATTGGAATGATAGAAGATCAGCTATCCCTAATTCTCTGTTCTAAATCTAAATGGATGATACATGTCCATTTGTAATTTATTAAAGAAGTTTGTGTAATTTTCTCCTCTGATAAATTGCAAATTGACATGTGTCATCTATTTTGGGATGAGACAGGGGCATGTCCCAAATATTTTGAGACAAACAAATAGTAGCTATATGTATTTTTAATACAATTAAAGTCTTAAAATATAATTTATTCCATAAGTCATGGGATGGGTTAGGATTAATTTGGAAAATACAACAAATCCCATAATGATAGTCAAAATATAATTCAGAATTTTTAAGAAAAATCAAAAGAAATATATCGTTATGGAATTTGTAATAGTTTTAAAATTATTATTGTAAATGATTTTTTTCGTGATGAAGTGTCAGGGAGCTCCATTTAATTTCATATTTAAAATAATATAAGAAAAAAGAAAAACTCTTGGAGAATGATCTTGTGAGGACAAAAACAACGAAAACCTAAATTGATCGAAAACAAATGGAAAAATAGAAAGAAAAAAAAAAAAAGGGAAAAATTGGGATATCGATACCAGATGAGAAGAGAGGATGACTTTGGAACCATGACCCATCAAGTAATTGATGGTTTAGACGGTTGCTCGAATTCTGGTGTCATCGGTGAAAATATTCGGGTACAGCTGGTATTTTAGTAAATCATTGTTGCTGTATCGTTGTAAATTTTTCCTTGGTGTGATCATGCAAAAGGATCATGTTCTCGTTGAATCTCCACTTCATCAGGTACACATTGTGGCAATCATTTCCTCATCTCAACTTCATCTTCTGATAGTTTTTTGGCTCCGAAAGAAATACTGCAATCTGAATTATTGATCCTCCAATCAAGGCCTTGCAATTGGCACACCTGAACGTCATTTATGTGATTCCCAATCCCCTCAATCAAAAATTGATTTAATTTTATGTATTAGAGAAACTAATTACCAAGAAATTAACAAATAAAAAACAAAAAAGTATCCATATCCTAATTTCCCCCTTTTTTTCCTTTCTATTTTTCCATTTGTTTTCGATCAATTTAGGTTTTCATTGTTTTTGTCCTTACAAGATCATTCTCGAAGGTAAGACATATTTTTAG
>BRYE01000023.1:29811654-29814154 GCA_030159115.1 Actinidia arguta var. hypoleuca
TTTGATTTCAATTTGATTTACTATGTTTGATCTGGGTATGGTTACCTGCTACAAGATTTAGAGCTTTGGAAATAGTTGGAATAATTATACCACTTGTGCTAGGGTTCCATGTAGGGTTGTTCACGGGTCGGGTCGGGTCGGGTTTGTGTTCACCCGACACCCGAACCGAACTGATCGTGTTGAAAAAATTTGGGCCCGAATCCGATCCAAAAAATGGTGGGTCGGGGTTGGGGTCGAGTGGAATTTGGTCAGGTTGGCTAAAAAATGTGGATTTTAGCGTAATATTTTGTCGGGTTGGACGATTTAATAGCTCGACACCCAAACCGAATGTGGTCAGATTAGTTAAATTTCACCCGTTATTTATCCGTAGAGTGAGCGGGTTGAGTCGGTCGGATTGATGGATATTTGCACAACCCTAGTTCCATGTCCTCGTTGTTTGTTAATCGGAAGTTTTTTTTTTTAAATAGATATTTCATATATATCAACAAGCAAAAGCGAAAGACAAAATTAGTTATGTCTCACGAAGTTGTTGCCAGGTTAGGGGCTTTCTGAGCTCGAGTTTTGGGAAACCTTGTATAATAAAATTGGATAAAACATATTACAATAATCCAAATATCTAGACGTAGTGGTTGATGTAGCCATTCAGATGCTTTACGCCGGAAAAATATTCAGGAAGGGCAACCATTAAATAAAATTTTTAAGGAGGCATTTATAATTTTTGAGTGGGGACAAATTAAAAAAAATAATCAAGAACTATAGGTAAATAAAAAAAAATTCAAACTTGACTAGGACAGCTGCCTCCTGGGCCTATGCTAATTTCGTCCCTGCTATCTGGTACTTTACAAAGTATCAATGGCAGTTCGTGTTCCCATCTGTACCTAATTTTTTTACAAAGTATAAGCAACAGGGTTAGTTGACTCAAATCAAAAATCAAAAAAACGAGAATCCAATCTTAAATTGACTGGCGATTGCTTTTTGCAATGGTTTTTAATTCTGACCGTCTTATTTTGTCCTAAAAATATTTTCAATAATTACGTGAGATGGAAATTAAAAATTTGTTTGGAATGGAAGGAGTACATGTTACACGAAACTTAGAATACAAATTACGAAAACTTTTTTTTTTAAAAAAAAAAAAAATTCCCCTCCTTTCTGTACTCTTCAATGCTGAGATAGATGCATGAAACTCGCTTTTTTTAATAGCAAAAAGTGATCTTATTAACTCCAATAAAATATTGGTACATTGAGTTAATAAGAGAAAGGGCAGAAATAGCATCATTTTAACAAAAGTTTTAATACATGGAGCTTAAATGCACATATTGCTAATTGACATATACCCCTCAACGTTAATTTTTCAAAATTTTAATTGCTCTTGATGATTATATATAGTATGTATCATTATTAGGATTTCTCTTAAATATATTTAAAATTTAGGAAATAATCCAAATAATTAATTAGATTTTTGAACCTTGGAAGTCAATAATCCAACTACTTAATTTGGATCTTGATTGTTAGGATTCTCTTAACTACATTTAAATTATAGGAAACAATCCAAATAGTTAATTGGATTTTGAACCTTGAAAGTCAATAATCCAAATGCTTAATTTGGATCGGGTCAACACCCAAGGGTTGCTTAGTGGTTATGGTACTCATTCCTCTTATCAGGTGTCATGCTTGGATTCGAATCTTACTACTGCGAAGTATAATATCCACGTCTCCCCTCCTATCGATTGTTAAAAAAATGAATCGGGTTGGACTTTTCGATTCTATTATACGTTTGAGTCAAAGTTGGATTCGGATCAAAACAATCAGATTTATCATTTTTGGATTTAGATGTGTATGTAATCGGATTGAATTCAAATTTTTACGGATTTGATTCGTATCCAATCATTGACAAGCCTAAGAAGAATGTTATCGGATTGGATCCACGACCGATATCAAAAACTAAAAGCTTAAAGACCCTTTTCATAATTAAAAAAAAAAAAACTTAAAAGAAAACAATTAGTAAAAGACCACATAAAATTTAATTATATACATTAAAAAAATAATACATGAGGGACCAAAATAATACAAAATACTTCAAGAATCATTAACATAGTTTACCCCTAAGTAATAAGGGACCAAGACTGTGCATTTATATTTAGACAAGTTCACAAAAATATAATATCTATCACATATGAATATGTACTAATAAAAAAAATAATATTCCTTATTTTTATTGAACTCTAAAATGTCATCTCCGTAAATCACCACAAGATGAGGACCAATCATTGAGCTTTCAAAATCCCCAAACAACAAGGACCAACCTGTTGCCACGCTGTCATTTAAATTAGTTCCCTATTGAAATAGCAGTTACAAACCACATCAACAATCACAATCCCACCGCACGAATCAAAATGAATTGCTAAATGTATATAAATATACATTTAAACAATAATATATATATGTATATATATATAGTAAGAATTCTAATATAAATAATAATTCTAAATATATTAAAATT
>BRYE01000023.1:29836654-29839154 GCA_030159115.1 Actinidia arguta var. hypoleuca
CTTATTAACTCCAATAAAATATTGGTACATTGCGTTAATAAGAGAAAGGGCAGAAATAGCATCATTTTAACAAAAGTTTTAATACATGAAGCTTAAAATGCACGTATTGCTAATTGACATACACCCTTCAACGTTAATTTTTCAAATTTTTAATTGCTCTTGATGATTATATATAGTATGTATCATTATTAGGATTTCTCTTAAATATATTCAAAATTTAGGAAATAATCCAAATAATTAATTAGATTTTTGAACCTTGGAAGTCAATAATCCAACTACTTAATTTGGATCTTGATTGTTAGGATTCTCTTAACTACATTTAAATTATAGGAAATAATCCAAATAGTTAATTGGATTTTGAACCTTGAAAGTCAATAATCCAAATGCTTAATTTGGATCGGGTCAATACCAAAGGGTTGTCTTAGTGGTTATGGTACTCATTCCTCTTATCAGGTGTCATGCTTGGATTCGAATCTTACTACTGCGAAGTATAATATCCACGTCCCCCCTCCTATCGATTGTTAAAAAAATGAATCGGGTTGGATTTTTCAATTCTAATATACATTTGAGTCAAAGTTGGATTCGGATCAAAACAATCAGACTTATCATTTTTGGATTTGGATGTGTATGTAATTGAATTTGATTCGTACCCAATCATTGACAAGCCTAAGAAGAATGTTATAGGATTGGATCCACGACCGATATCAAAAACTAAAAGCTTAAAGACCCTTTTCATAATTAAAAAAAAAAAACTTAAAAGAAAATAATTAGCAAAAGACCACATAAAATTTAATTATATACATTAAAAAAATAATACATGAGAGACCAAAATAATACAAAATACTTCAAGAACCATTAACATAGTTTATCCCTAAGTCATAGGAGACCAAGACTGTGCATCTATATTTGCACAAGTTCACAAAAATATAAGATCTATCACATATGGATATGCACTAATAAAAAAAATAATATTCCTTATTTTTATTGAACTCTAAAATGTCATCTCCGTAAATCACCACAAGATGAGGACCAATCATTGAGCTTTCAAAATCCCCGAACAACAAGGACCAACCTGTTGCCACGCTGTCATTTAAATTAGTTCCCAATTGAAATAGTAGTTACAAACCACATCAACAATCACAATCCCACCGCACGGCAACCCCTCGCCTCTATTTTTTTAAAAAAACATGAATAATAATTCTAAATACGTGTGTAAAAAATGAATTGCTAAATGTATATAAATATACATTTAAACAATAATATATATATATATATATAGTAAGAATTCTAATATGAATAATAATTCTAAATATATTAAAATTTTATCTTTTCAATCACAAATAAAAAACTCTACACATATTAAAATTTAAATCTGTACGTAAAAATTTCCTAAAAAACTCCCTTGCATGGGTTAAATTTTTTTATCTCACTATTTTATCAATCTAATTAATTTTTTATTTATTTCTTATTGTTTCTCCCATATTATTTCTCCTTTTCTCTATCTTCTTTGTTTCTTTCAATCTTATTTTTATTAAAGTTTATAATCAGTAGGAATCAATAAAAATAAATAGTATATTTATATGTATGTATGTATCTATCTTTTTACAATTTTTTTTTTTTATGAACTAAATACTAATTTAATAAAAAAGGATCAATTTTGGTTGTCATCTTACCGGGGCGTATTCGGAAAATTAAGAAAATAATCTATTATATTCCTATGCTTTTACTTATCAAAACCAAACACTTGAATATGCATAAAAAATAAAAAATAAAAAACTGCATTTGATCCCTGAGTTAACCAAATACTTGAATGGAGTTGTTTACTGAAAATAGGATTCCTGTGATTAAAATATTCAATCTTCATTCCTACCATCCAAACGCAATTTAAAATTTAAATAAATTTAAGTCCTCTAACGAGGATCTCACTGCAATTATCATTTTTGCTTCTCCTAGTTTACAAGGGAAACCCATTCTAATAGGATTATGATCATCTCAATTACATCCAATGTACTGAAGAGTTTTATTATAAAAAAAACTACATAATTTGAGGTATTAAATAGCACTTGAAAGACATAACAACTCTTTTTTTTTTCTCTCTCTTACTCCCCTTTTATTTGGTTCTTTTCAAAAAAAATTAGACGTATTATTCAAAGAAAATAAAATTAAAAAAAACTTTATCTTTTACAAAAAAAATAGTAAAATCTAAATTAATCAAAAATAAAGAATATAGATTTTAGTAGCTTTTAGTAATAATAATAATATTATTTTTAATTTTCGATTCCTATAATCAAGACAAACTAAAAAAAAACATTTGTTAATTTTTTATATAAAAGATATTATAAATATAATTTATTTTAATTTTAAATTCATCAAATAAATAATGAATTATAATCTTTAATCAAATATTCAAAAGTTATGGGTAACGAAGATGATGAAAATCCTTCCAATACAAGAGTCCAATTCCGATTCCAATTCGGATTCCGAGTTGGATTTGAAGTCT
>BRYE01000023.1:29899154-29901654 GCA_030159115.1 Actinidia arguta var. hypoleuca
AAACTGTCTCTTTTACCCCCACACCTTTAAATTGATGTAAAAAGTTTTTACTTTTTACTTTTAAGCAATTTCAAATTATGGAACGGTATTCTCAGAAGTTGGAACTTTTGAAAGAAATATATTTGAGTCCATAAAAAGTTAAAAGAAAAACAAATTGAGATGGATAGAGTATTTTTTTTTTTTTGAGCATTAGTATACGAACAAAAAAATTATACAGAATGACGTGACAAAATATCTACCTTCCAATTCCAAACAAAATACCATAAGAAACTATCAAGTTGTCTTTTATTTATCAAAATATCATTAACACACCATTCTTATAAAATTTTATGTATAGATTTCCATATTTTTGTATTTGTTTTGATCCTAACCATCTCTAGTACTAGCTTATTTAGAAATTGTCACATTGACACTGAAACATTTAATGCACCCCACAGAGTGAATCAGATCTTTCCAGCTTTGGAGAGTTTGTCCCATTGTCAAAGAGAATATATATGCAAAAGGCACATCTTCCTTGGTCACATGGAGAGACCAAGAAAATGGCAGCTCAAGATGTGATCACCCAAAAGCAGCAGCAGCAAGAATAATTCATGGGCCTCACCTGTCTTCTATTATCATATGCAAGGAATTTAAGAGGGGAAACAACTAAGGCCATGTTTGCCATAGTTAAAAATTTTCATTTTTTTTAGTTTTTTTTAATAAATATGAAAAATAAAATAAAATATCAACTTTTTTATTTGGAATGACTAAAAAAACAGCTATTTTTTTAGCCATGAATCGGCAAAAAATCGCTAATGACTGTTGAGTTTACTAAAAAATATAAACCAAATGAGCCTTTAAAAAATAGGCTAGAAAATTATTCGCCTAACCAAAAAAACCAAGCCAAATGGGCCAAAAAGAATTTGACATTTTTTTCAAACCCAAATAAAACTTAAAAATTTAGGCCAAACAGAGCCTACGTTTGGGTTGAATTTTTTTAGCTCGTTTTGAGTTAAAAAGAGTCCATTTTACTTGATTACTTTTTATAAGGTGGCATTGGATAAAATATAGTATTTTTATCCGACAACTAATGTGTGGTTTTTACCTCACAAATTAACAGATTCTTTAGTCATTCCAAACAACAAAGCCTAAATTTTCTCCGGTATTTATACAATTAGGCAAAAGTGAAAGAAGTTTTAGATTTTTAAGTAAAATTATGCTTAAGAAGAGGGTGAAGGGGATGCCCCAACCGCACTTGGACTTGGGGTTCAAGTCCCTTCTGTTCATTCTCTTCAATTCAAGGAGGGTCCCATCAGAAGAGTCAAGAAAATGAGTTTTTCTTTTCCCATGTTGAAACAACAAACAACAAACAAAATTAGGAAAGTACACAATAGTTCATATTTTACAAGTGCCCATTTCACTTTAAATATAGTGAGTATATTTATTCAGAATCTGGCCATAATAAAAAAAAATGAGAAAATCTCCTGATAAACAAAATATAATAATAAAGACTCTATTTCCTAACCCAAAATAAAAATCATTTCAAATTAATGTTTGAAGTATTCATCACGTGTTAAAAAAAAACCATTCCTAGATTTAGCAATATAAATCAAAATCACCGTTGCAGTAAATGCAAGTGATTGAAAAGTATATATCATTTATCAGTTATTAATTACACCTTAACAAGTGCTTTAGACAACCCGTTAACATTTGTTAAAAAGGCTAACCATTACAAAAAATGCATTGATTCATATGCAAAATATACAAAGGCACACGGATGTGCGTTAGAATATGTAAAAAACATATTAAAAATGCAACTTTTTTAGTATTATATGTACTTAATCACCACCTACCGAGTCGTAATTAACATCACCGTCTCAATCCAGAAGTTGAATGGTGGAGTGTCTCACAGGAAAAAAAGGGCCATGCTTCGCAGCCTAGATTTTCCAGGGAAAATATCAAATAAAGTATCAATGACTACCGGGCTTCGTGGGATTGGAATTAATAAACAGGATTTAGTTACCAGTACCTATACATTAATCACTACTTGCTACCACGTAAGAACAATACGTTAGATATTGGACTATTTTTTAAAATATGCGTGTAGGTTCGGAATTAAGATTTTATTTTTGAGGATTATGATATAGATTTAGAGCATATATTATAATTTTGAGGATTATCGTATTATATTTATGTAATATATATAAAAAGAGTAGGTAGTATACTAAAAAATTATGACAAAATATGCGTGCAAGTTCTGAATCAGGATTTTATTTTTGAGAATTATGATATAGATTGAGAACAAACATTAGAATTTTAAGAATCATCGTATTATATTTATATAATATATATATATATAAAAAATAATATATTAAAAAATTAATCGAAACACAATTTCGTGTATGCATGCGTGCAATTGTGTCTCCCATCAGGTTTTTTCCCGTAGGGTTACTATTCTACTCTTGTATGTCGTCAGTTTATTAGGAATTTGTCTATTTCTCTCACATCAAACGTGTAATCC
>BRYE01000023.1:29966654-29969154 GCA_030159115.1 Actinidia arguta var. hypoleuca
AAAAATTACTATTTTAATATAAAAATTAGCTCTAAGAGGAATTTTGAGATTATTTTCAAAAACAAAAAAATTAGCACTATTTTTAAAACTACGAGAGAGTGGTTGTATTTATTTATTAGCAACTTAAGGAGAGGTTAGTGAAATTTACCCACAATAAATATATCTATTATCTATATACAGTAGGATGCTCATACTCTATGAGCCTCTTGTTTGGCTAGTGTTTTTTACAAGTCATTCTCTATGGCAGCCTCCCCTCCTCAACAGTGCTGCAATCCCACAACCATCAATGAAAAAGAAGTGAGAGAAGAAAGAAGAAGAAAAGTACGGAAAAACAACGTGAGATGATCCGGGCTTACCAAAAGCCGAGGTTGGATGACCGAGGAAATCGTCCTGTACCAAGGCTTCTGGTTACACCCCATGGCCTTTGAAGGAGTCTTATTGGTGCAAAACCACTTCAAGGCTCGACCCACTGACATTTTCCTGGCCGCCTTTATGAAGTGTGGCACAACATGGCTCCGAGCTCTCATGTTCGCGACCATCAACCGTTCACACCCTTTGCTCAACTCTAACCCACCATCGTTGTTTTGTTTCCACTTCTTATAGTTATATGTTTCCAATAGCTGTTCCATTGCTGCCAATCTTGAAGCCCTTCCTTTGCCTCGACTCTTTGCTACTCACGTGCCAAATAGTCTATTTCATAAATCGGTCACATCACGTGGCTACAAGTTTGTCTACATTTGGGGAGACCCAAAAGACGTGCTTGTTTCCAAGTGGCATTTCGTGAATAAAGTCAATTCTAAGGACCTCCCGCCTCTTTCGCTTCCCGAGGCATTTGAGTTATTTTGCGAGGGAGTTTCAGAGTATAGTCCCTTCTGGGATCACGTGTTGGGGTATTGGAAAGCAAGCCAAGAATCGTCAACAATATATTGTTTTTGAAGTACGAGGATATGCAGAGAGAGCCCGCAGTTTACCTTAAGACACTGGCGGAGTTCATGGAGTTCCTTTCTCCCCAGATGAAGAGGGGGTGGTGGAGAAAATAGTTAAGCTTTGTAGTTTCAAGAATTTGAGCAATTTGGAGGTGAACAAGACCGGGGTGGAGCGATTTACTAATGAAATTGCGGTCAAGAATCATAACTATTTTAGGAAAAGTCATAAAAATTATTTGACGAGGGAGATGACTGCACATCTTGACACCATCACAATGAAAAAATTTAATGGCACTAGACTTATCTTTGGTGCATTGACTCAATAATAATTAATTAATATGGGCTACAAGATCAGCGTACTACATTTGAATCATCTATTTGAGAATTTGGATGCGGATTTTATTTCGTTCATGTGTTAGAAAAATGATGCCTTGTGCATCTTTTTGTGGCATCTTTTTGTGTGATTTCTGGATATATATATATAGTTTTATTTACGGAGCGCATTTGCGGGGTTATTGTTAATTGATGAGGATAGAGAAAATCGTGGATAGACATCCGCGGCGGTTCTACGGCTGTATAGGTAGTTTCAATCGTTCGTCCGTTTAACCAGCGATACCTAGACTGCAACCACAAGAATAGTGAAACTGGCCCCCAAAATTGTTTTTGGAAAACAGCTCCCCTACGATCAAGTTAAACGTCTGGAATTTTAGAGAGGGAAATAGTATGTATGATTTGATAGCAAGGTTGCACCTACCTTTTTGAGAACAACAGTGTTCCCCTTTATACTCTAGCCTAACACGTGGCTGGACGCGTTAGTTATCTCGCCATTCGATAGGCTGCAACTAGGTGCATGTTCATACGCGCCTACTACTGTGTCAGTAAATAGGTGATTGAACCAGCCATGCTCCTACGACGTGGCTGGTAGCTAATGATCAACTACCGACTTTTCCGTTTGGTTGGGTGGGTGGGTGGGTGGGGGGGGGGGGGGACCGTCAGAAGATACTTGAACGCGCAAGTCGCCTTCTGTTCCCTGATATTCCTTGGGAATATCGCTGGTCATTACCCCTCGTCTAAGCTTCCAGCGCAGTTATTGTTCAGAGCTTGCTGAGCACTGACACATCGGATGTAACGAAGGCCTTGTCTCGGATGGTATATCCTTGGCAATGACTACCCCGAGCTCCGGCGCTGGAGATCTCCAAGCTTTCCCCTGTAGCGACAGCTCGACGGAGATCCCCGCCCTAGCAAGGTTAGTGTTTCGTGGTGTCTACACCGAGCTCTTGGGCAGGGGACCTCCGAGCTTGCTCCCTAGCCATAGCCCTTCGGAAATCCCTACCCTAACAAGGTCAGATTACATCATCATATAATTTGTCCCCTTACAATATTATAATTCATTTTCTTATTATATAATTTGTGTAAGGTTAGTTTTTTTAGGTTTCGTTTGGTTGGTGTTTTTTTAAGAAGTTTTATTTGTGTCTTTTTAGTAAACTTTTTATTTGTTGATCAAAATATATTATTTCCAGTTTGCTTTGAATAAAGGAATTGAAATTTAAAAAAAAAACTCACAGAAAACAAAT
>BRYE01000023.1:29991654-29996654 GCA_030159115.1 Actinidia arguta var. hypoleuca
GGGGTGTTAGTGTATATTTATTGTATATGTATTAGAGATAGTTTAGTCTTTTCCTTTTGTCTATATATTCCCTTCTTCTCTCCTTTTGTAACCTAAGTTATCAATACAAGTGTTTTCACTTTCTCTCCCTCTCTCTCCCCTAAACATTGTATATATATATATATATATATATATATATATATATATGTATGTATCTCTATTATTCTAACTGTAGGGTTGGGGGAGCTAGTGGTTGGTGTGTAGATGCAAGGTGTGAAGGGGAGGGAAGGTAAGGTAAGGTAAAGGTTGTTAGGCCTACTAAGTATTGAGATTGGGTTTGGGAGGGGGTTGGGGTTAGGTCCTGGGTCTTGAATTCGGGTGGCACCCATGTGTATAGTTCCGTCAATAAAATTGGAATTGGTCCAAACTGCAAACAATTAAATAGATTGAGAGCAAATGTGGTCACGATTTTAGTTGGAGAGCCAAAGTGTGATTAAATAAACTTGAATTGATGAACAGAATTTTACCTTGCTAGAAATTAACAACGAAAGCAATTTAAAGGAAATTACTGGAATTTAAGTGGCCCACATAGCTGAGTGGTGTAAACAGCTTTATGTGTTAACTTTCCATGGATTATACAAGCTAACTTTCCGGGGTTGAGCGGTTTATTGAAGAAGTTGTGATTGAGAATCAAAACTTCTTCAGGAAAGTCAAATACGAGATTTTAAAAATTATTTGACGAGAGAGATAACAGTACCTTGACTCCATCAGGATGAAAAAATGTAATTGTACTAGACTTACCTTTAGTGCATTTACTAAAAAATAATTAGCTAATGTGAGTTACAAGATCAGCATACTACGTGAGCAATTTGAATAATCTATTTGGGAACTTGGATGTGGATTTTATTTCGTTAATGTGTTAACACTATTATAATAATATGTGTTTTTTTAGGGATGTGAATGTACATGTACCTACGATAATTCAATCTTTGGTGTATGCGTGTTAATTGTATGTGCTTCTGATTGTAGGTAAAATATAATAGCTTATAACATACCTAGTAACAAGTTGTCTTGTGTTGGTTCGGCCTATTTATTTATGTACTTAACGTGTCGTATTATGCTCATTTTTAATCGTGTTGTGTTGTGTCATTTTCATTTGATAAAAATCTAAGCCTGATCCAGCTTATTCGTACCTTATTTCGTGCCGTGCTATGCTATATATATATATATTATGAATGAGCGTAATATATAAAAAACTTAAAAACATTTAAGATTTATTCACATAAATATGTCGTTGCCGTGATCTGTATTCCAAAACAATGGTCCGGCTTGATCCATCAGAGTGCCCCTATCGAGATTTTAACATGCTGGTACCCGAGCCAGCACTCGGGTTTGACACCTCTACGCACTGCATTCACCCTGGCCTGCGCGACTCACGCTAATGATATTATATTTCTCCATGCGAATCACGCTAATAATATTCATTCTCTCCATCATGTGACCCACTAATTATTCAAATGCTACACGTTTCCCCCAAAAAATGGACTGATAGAGAATCGGAGTCAACAAACCCCCGGATTTATATGAGATCTAACATTATATATATATATATGTGTGTGTGTGTGTGTGTGTGTGTTGGGGGTTGTTAAAGTTATCAAATGTTGTGATTATAATTATAAAATTTTAATAATCTTACTAGGATTGGTTATTACACTAACTCCATGCATTTTTATAGTTAGCTATAATAATTCGTAACTATTATCAAAGACAATAATTCATTATTATTGCTAAACACTTTCTTAACTAGTCACGATGATTTATAATTAAAATCACACAATTTCATTATAGACACAAAAATTCATAAATATCAACAATAATTCATAACATTAAATACTTTCATTACTAATTACAATAATTCGTAATTACATCCACAAACTTTCGTTATTATCCACTAAATTTACGATGATTCCTAACTAACACTATGCAATTACATAACAAGTCGTACTAATCTATAACTATCACCAAACACTTCGTAACTAGTCAATTTCGTAACCAACATCACAAAATTTCGTAACTAGTCACAATAATTCATAACTGCCACCATACATGTCTGACCACAAAATTTAGTAACTAGCTACCTCATACTTTTGTAACTAACCACAAGAATTCTTAAATAACATCAAACAATTGCGTAACAAGCCATCATTATTCATAACTCCCACCACACTTTCCTAACTAGCCACAGTAATTCGTAATGAACACTACACACTTACGTAACAAGTCATAATAATTCGTAACTACCATCACACATTTTTTTTTACTAGTTGCAAACAATTAAATTTCCATTCAGAAATAATGGGTGATTCTATTTACACCCAAAACCCTTCTCTTTAGCCCCATTTTATAATTTTTTTTTAATTATCTTTTTTTTTTTGACTCATTTTTATACCTATACGAACCCCATCTTCTCTACACAGCCAGATTTATAAAAGCAACCTGCTCTTGGCCATGGAAATTCGCCCCAGGTGGTAATATTCTATCATCTCTATCCTCTTCTCCTTCTCTCTCAATGCATCATTTTCGCTGCCTGAGTACAAAATCTTAGAATTATTTAAAATTTAAAATATACATATTTGATTATACATTTTATATTTCATACTCCGCCATCGCAATTTGTTTATCATTTTTAGAAGATCTAACTTTTAAAAAATATAAGGATACAACTTTTAAAAATCTTTAACTTTCAAAAAATAACCCTTCAATAATTTAAAATTATATAAAAATAGAATACTAACATGTCACGTACAATTCAAAAGTAAAGCTGGGAGATGGATTCATGCATTAGCTGGTTCTGCAATTAAGAAAAGAAAAAAGAAAAAGCATTGCAACTTTGATTTAAATCATCCATCAAATTAAGCACACACACCATGAATTAAGTCTAAGAATTAGGTCATTTTCACCTTTCTTGACCTTATATGTTTGAGGGCAGTGTCATGCTGGTGCTCCAAGATTTGAAGCTCTTTCAATCTCAAGCTATCAAGCTCTTCTCCCATAAAATGCCTTCAAACCATCACAAAAAGAAAAGACCTTGCTTTATATCAGGTTTTTTCCCTCACAAAATAAATCTTTTATTCCAAAACAAAACAAAATTTTGGTCCAGTTTGGCCTAGCTTTTTCTTGATATTAGTTTCAAAAATAAGAGATGTCAGTGCTATTTTTGAAACTATAGAGGAGTGACTGTATTTGTTAGCAAACTTAGGGGAGGTCAGTGAAATTTACCCAAAATAAATATATCTATATATAGGATGATGCTCAAACTCTGAGAAACTATGAGCCTTCTTGTTTGGCTAGTGTTTTAACAAGTCCTCTTCTATGGCAGCCTCCCCTCCTCAACTATGCTGCAATCCCGCAGCCAACAATAAAAAAGAAGAGAGAGAAGAAGAAGAAGAAAAGTACGAAAAACAACTTGAGATGATCCGAACGCTTCCTAAAGGCCTAGGTTGGAGGGGCGAGGAAATCGTCCTGTACCAAGGGTGCTGGTTACCCCTCAATGGGGCCTCAAAAGCAGTCTTATTGCTGCAAAACCAATTCAAGGCTCGACCCACTGACATTTTCCTAGCCGCCTTTATGAAGTGTGGCACAACATGGCTCCGGGCTCTCATGTTCGCGACCATCAACCGATCACAATACGATTTCTCCAATCACCCTTTGCTCAACTGTAACCCCCATCGTTGTTTCCCCTTCTTAGATTTATATCTTTTGAATATCGATCCCATTGCTGCCAATCTTGAAGTCCTTCCTTCGCCTCGACTCTTTGCTACTCACATCCCATACAGTCTATTTCCTAAATCTGTCACGCTATGTGGCTGCAAGTTTGTCTACGTTTGGCGAGACCCAAAAGACGTGCTTGTTTCCAAGTGGCATTTCATGAATCAAATTAAATCTAAGGAACTCCCACCTCTTTCGTTCCCCGAGGCATTTGAGTTATTTTGCGAGGGAGTTTCAGAGTATGGTCCCTTCTGGGATCACGTGTTGGGGTATTGGAAAGCAAGCCAAGAATCGCCCAACAACATATTGTTTTTGAAGTACGAGGATATGCAGAGAGAGCCCACAGTTTACCTTAAGATACTGGCGGAGTTCATGGGGGTTCCTTTCTCCACAGAGGAAGAGGAAGACGGGGTGGTGGAAAAAATAGTTGAGCTTTGTAGTTTCAAGAATTTGAGCAATTTGGAGGTGAACAAGACCGGGGTGGAGCGATTTAGTGATGAAATTGTGGTCGAGAAGCAAAACTTTTTCAGGAAAGGCCAAATAGGAGATTTTAAAAATTATTTAACGGGAGAGATGACAGAGCGTCTTGACTCCATTACGATGAAAAAGTTTAATGGTACTGGACTTATCTTTGGTGCATCGACTAAAAAATAATTAGCTTATGTGAGCTACAAGATTAGCGTTCTACAGGAACAGTTGAATCATCTATTTGGGAACTTGAATGTGGATTTTATTTCGTTAATCATCTTTTTGTGTGATTTCTAGATATGTATGCCTAGTTTTATTTATAGAGCGCATTTGTTAGTAGTATTGTAATTCGTTTTCTTATTGTAATTTGTGTAAGGGTTGGTTTTTTCAGGTTTCGTTTGGTTGGCGATTTTTTAACATGTTTTATTTTGTGTTTTTTTAGTCAACTTTTTATCTGTTGATCAAAATGTATTGTTTTCGATTCGTTTTGAATAAACGAATTGAAAATTATTAAAAACTCGAGAAAAAAATATGACAAAAAATACTTGAGCTGTGTATTCTCAATTCGAGTCGTTCAGAGGTGAACAAGACCGGTGTGCTGCAGTTTTGTAATCAACTTGGTCCAGGTATTTTTTCAAGAAAGGTCAAGAAGACAAATCACAAAGTAGAAGTTTAATGGAATTGGAATTACCTTCCAGTGCAATTTTGTTCACCCATTTTAAATTGGGTGAACATTATTCAATTTGGTGATTAGTTCTTAAAACAGAGGACTCTAGCGAAACAAC
>BRYE01000023.1:30019154-30021654 GCA_030159115.1 Actinidia arguta var. hypoleuca
GTATCCGGTGAATGGCGGGTTGAATCATTTCACGTGGTGGTTTGTTGTTGGATAGGATCGTTGCGTTTGAATCATGAAGTTCGTTTGGTTGGTTTATTCTTGGATTGGATCGTTACGTTGATTCACCATGCCATGGGGGTGCATTATTTTGTAAAGAAAATGTAACACATACTATGGAATTATTTAAATTAGTTGTATAATTTTAATTTGAAGAACTCGCACATCTTATATAGATTTTACCCACAAAACGAATGTAAATTTAGTTAGTATATATAATATCAATAGGAGAGAATCAATCTTTCAACTTTGGGAGACAAGTCTCGAGTTACTCTCTCCTCTCACTCAATCAAAATCTTTGGAGTTAATTTTTTTCAACTGTAATAAGTTTGGAGTGATAACCGTGCGGTTCAGTGGCATATCCAATTGTGGGTATCGATTATTAGCTCAATTATTATGATCTTGAGGTTGACTCTCTTTCGAGGTGAGTGTGTGGTTATTTTTTGTTTAAAAACAAAAATTAAATTAAAAAAGCAAAAGGCAGGCTTATAAGAGAAAGAAATTGGTTAGAGAAAGAAATTCGGTTAAATGAGTAATGATCAAGGGTCTATTTTTATTGAAAAAAATAACAAAACATTTATTATTTTTTTACTACCCTGTTTTTTTGGTAGGGCCTAGGATTTTCATTGTGTTACTCCTCATTTTAGTGATTCAGGATTTCCATATACTCAGTTTTCAATGAACCTTTCTGTAAAAAAAAATATAGTGGTTGACAGATTCAATGGACCAATAGCAAAATAATCAAAACTAACAAAAATATATATAAAAATAATTTAAAATTAATTTTTTTTTTTCAAATGTTAGGGGGGGCCGGGCCCCTGTCCGCCCTCCCGGGACTGCCACTGCCTGCATATACTCGGTTCAGTTTTTTAGGATCATTTTTCAAATTGTTGATCCATACACTTGAATTTATTTCAATAATTCGAGCCATCTCCATTTTAGGGTTCGGCGAATAACACATCTATACAAAAATTATGTTGATCGGATAACGGCAATAATATGTTCGGGTCAATTGACCCGAACATGTGGTTACTGTTATCCAATCAACTTAATTTTTTGCATGATAATGTATTTTATGAACCCTAAATATGTGAACGACTCGAGTCATTAAAGTGGGTTCAAGTGTGGAGCCAATACACTAGACTCAATGCCAACGGCTGGACAGTACCGTCCAGATTGAAAACCGGAGAGAGTCATTCCATTACTAGTATCACCTTCCCCAAATATTGTATATTTCATATTTTTGTGAGGTTCGTTTTTTAATAGATATGTATACGTAATTTCTTAATCAGTTGTTGTAATCAAATACCAAAATACAGTTCCATATAATTTGCAATCTACCCCCAATCTTTGAGCTAAGTTAACATTTTTGATTTTTAATTTCTTTTTTTGTTATTGGTAAACTTTCTTTACTATTTGATCAAAACTTCATACTTTTTTAGTTTCTATTGATGAGAGGAATCTAAAAATGCAAAAAATTTAATTAAATTTGAGAAAGAAATTTACTAGACAAAAAAAATTAACTTATTTTCGAGTTGAAAAGGAATTTGTTTTGTTTTTTGTGATTTTATTTAAAATTAAATCAAAAATTTTATATTCTTAAATTTTTCTTGTTAAGAGAAATCGAAAAAATATAAAATTTTAATTAAAAAATTCAATAAAAGATGAAAAAAATCGCAAACCAAAATACTTAATTTAACTTGCCCAAATGAGCTTAAGAGTATGGACTCTTGAAGCATCATTATTAATTTATTCGTCGTCAGAAGCCACCCTCAGGGACCATGTGGATGGCCCAAAGAATTGACACTTCAATCATAACCCACATGCATGATGTAACGTTCATACAAATATAATATATATATATATATATATACAAAATTATGTGATAGAGTTATAAATCCACGACTCTTAAACAAATAAAATGAAAAATAAATTTCACACTCATCGGTCTTACTAGAACTCTATTTTATTGTGTCCTATGTATTCAATGGTTATTTTTGTAATTTTGTATTAAAAAAAAAGGTGAATACAAGATTTAATTTTTTCAAAATTAAAATTAGATCATGTGGTTGTAAATACATAACATAAGATGAGAAGATATAGCGTTGGCGTGTTCAATGGACTCCAATACGTTATCACCACCATTTTTGCTAAAATACTCTTACGTAACAATAAGCCATGTCATTTTTATTTTTATTAGGCTGCGTTTGATTAGTGAGAATTAAAAGGGAGGAAAAAGCTAATATAGTAGAGTTTACATTTCTTATTAGTTTATTTGAAGATTGGGGTGGAATTATGTACGCCCATATAGGCATATACTAAGTTTGATAGTTGGATGGAAGAAGCAAGATAATCTAGAGGCCAACGAATCTCATGACGAATCATTGTGGGTCCCATGATTTGTGATATTTCATTCTCTTCTAAATCTCATCAATCAAACTCA
>BRYE01000023.1:30069154-30071654 GCA_030159115.1 Actinidia arguta var. hypoleuca
AAAATCAAGTTTGTTGTTTTGGAAAAAAATATTTGGTTTTTTTAGTAAACACACCAAATAAAACTTATATAAAAAACAATTGGACAAAAAAAAAAAACTTATCCCAAACAAAGCATAAAAAACTTTGTTAAAATCTCCAAAAATCACACACAAAAAAATTACAACTAAATATCACTTACAAATACAAAAATATATTAATTAAAATATATATTTTAAATATATTGATTAAAATAGATAGATATTCTCTTTTTTCTTAAAATACCTCAATTTATTCATAAACTATCTCATTCAGTAAAATAATAATTAAAATAAAAAAAATAGAAGTGTGATGGAGATTTACTTTTTCTTTTCGTTTGGAAGGGAGATTTGATTTATACAAACAAGAAAAATCTTAGAACCCTATGATATTAAAGTTTCCTTTAAAAAAACATGTTTCAAAAGAAAGTAATGCAAAATATAAATTAAAAATTAAAAAAATTACCACATATCTTTCAAATCCCAATCCAAACAAGCATTTCTTCCCAACCTATTTACATTTGAATTGCCCAACCAATCCAATCCAATGTTTGAAAATCGGACAGATAAAGGAATCGAAAAAGATCGGATGGATGGATCACTTGACACGCCATATTTATGTAAAATATATTAAATATTATAAATAAATAACAAAATATAAATATGGAAATTACAAAAACTAGAAAACCTAATTTAGTTTGATATTTCTTCTAATATTTTTCTTACTTTTTGAAACAAAAAGCAACACCCAAATAAAAATTCACAGTAGGTCAATAAAAATTGTTCATACTTTTATTTTACAAAATAATTATTTTTTACTGCCTTTAAATGAATTAGAAATAAAAATAATAAGTCAAGGTTACAAAAACTTATATTTATCATAAAGTAAAGAAGAACAGTGGTTAAGAAAGGAAGAAAGAGTTGTCCCACATGAAAGATTAGAAAATAAGATTCAGGTTATGAATGCTTTATATATATAAAGTCCTCGAATTAATTTTCAATGACAACACGTTTTTATGTGCATGCACGTTAAATGGTGATGATATTTAAAGAGTCAGTTAGCTTCAATTTTTTTATATTTTTTGATCGGTTTGGTTCATGTGCCCCATAACTAGTTTGCAGGTTCTATTGCGAATTTTAATGATCTTAACAAAATAGATCGATTTGGGTAGAAATTAGTTTTTTTTCACTTTTTTGTTAAATTGAACCGGAACTAAGACATTCAACCCAGTTGATCTCCTCGATATATTCCGATTTATAAAATATTGAATTCCAAATTAATAGGTAGTTTATATTACTTTCATTTCAACTAAATCACCAAGAAAACACACCCACACCCAAAAAAAATGTATACGTGGATAAAAAATAAGTAGTTATTTCTTTTTATTTTTTCAATAAAAAATTAAACGATAAGTTATGCATTTTGTCCCTCTTAAAGCCAAATGATAAATGGTAAAGTTGTGTTTGAAAAACAAATTGGTAATTTCACAATCGTCCTTGAAATAAGTATAGTCAGCTTCCCACATGGTAGGTTGCATTTATATGAAATGTCTGTACAATCAATTACTTACATGATTTTAATATCAATAAATTCACATTCGTCCTTACAAGAAGAACAAACAACTTATCACATGGTAGGTTGCATTTTTATGGAAACAAAGGACATAAAGTCACAAATTTTGTACACTTATGCCCCCATTGGCCTGAAAATGATAATGAAAGTAAAAATTGTAAAACAATTGTAAAAAAAAGTGCTATGTCATTTTTTTTTGTTATTGTATGGGTGGTCATGTTGTAAAAAACATGCAATTTAATTTTCAAAATGAAAATTAGACATCAAAATGAAAGTAAGACTCCTCCGTTTGACCTAGAATTTTTATTTAAAATTTTTACTTTGGGTTAAAATATGAAAAATGAGATAAAAATTAACTTTTCTTGTTTGAGAAGGCTAAAAAATCATATAGGTTTTTAGTCATGAATTAGTAAAAAATTACTAATAGAGGCTAGATTTACTAAAAAAATTATACCAAACGGACCTTGAAAAAACATGCTTAAAAATCATCATTCGAACCAAAAAAACGAGCCAAACATATCTTAAAAAATGAGTTTTTTTAGCTAAAACACAACTTAAAAAAATAGGCCAAACAAAGCCTAAACTTGGCTTTTTTAGGCTCCGTTTGTTATGCTTAAAAGTCAATATTTTTTTAAGTTTGTTATAAAAAAAATGAAGATTTTTTTAATTTTTAATTTTTTTGGCTTTACTTTAGCTAAAAATAATAAAAAATAATAAAAAAAAGTCAAAAAAAGCTATCCGAAAAACTGATACCAAATGGAGCCTTAGTTGCAGATTAAGTTATTAAAAATGTCAAATAAATTAGACATAGAGATGCCCCAAGATAAAGAATCCAAAAGATGGTGACACACAATAATTAAAGAAAGAATGGGGAGTCTGAAGGCCACATGTCCGGAGATTCACAGTTTGGCC
>BRYE01000023.1:30076654-30079154 GCA_030159115.1 Actinidia arguta var. hypoleuca
TTTAAATTTTAAACAATTCTAACATTTTGTACTCAGGCAGCGAAAATGATGCATTGAGAGAGAAGGAGAAGAGGAGGATAGAGATGATAGAATATTACCTACCACCTGGGGCGAATTTCCATGGCCAAGAGCAGGTTGCTTTTATAAATCTGGCAGTGTAGAGAAGATGGAGTTAGTATAGGTATAAAAATGAGTCCAAATAAAGATAATTCAAAAAAATTTATAAAATGGGGCTCAAGAGAAGGTTTTGGGGTTTAAATAGAATCACCCAAAGTTTCTGAAGGGAAATTTAATTGTTTGCAACTAGTTGAAAAAATGTATGATAGTAGTTACGAATTATTATGACTTGTTACCTAAGTGTGTAGTATTTATTATAAATTACCGTGGCTAATTACGAAAATATGTGATGGGAGTTATGAATAATGGTGACTTGTTACGCAATTGCGTGATGTTAATTAAGAATTCTTGTAGCTAGTTACAAAAGAATGAGGTAGCTAGTTACGAAATTTTATAGAAAAGATTCAGGTTATGAATGTTTTATATATATAAAGTCCTCGAATTGATTTTCAATGACAACACGTTTCTATGTACATTTGTGCATGCACGTTAAATGGTAATGGTATTTAAAGAGTCAATTACCTTCAAATTTTTTATGTTTTTTTATCGGTTTGGTTCATGTGCCCCACAACTAGTTTGCAGGTTCAATTGTGAATTTTAGTGGTTTTAATAAAATAGACCGATTTTGGTAGAAATTATTTTTTTTCATTTTTTTGTTAAATTGAACTGGAACTAGGACGTTCAACTCAGTTGATCCCCCCGATCGGTTTTGATTTTTAAAATATTGAACTCCAAATTAATAGGTAGTTTATATTATTTTCATTTCAACTAAATCACCAAGAAAACACACCCACACCAAAAAAAATGTATACGTGGATGAAAAATAAGTAGTTATTTCTTTTCATTTTTTCAATAAAAAAATAAACGATAAGTTATGCATTTTGTTCCTCTTAAAGCCAAATGATAAATAGTAAAATTGTGTTTGAAAAACAAATTGGTAATTTCACAATCGTCCTTGAAATAAGTATAGTCAGCTTCCCACATGGTAGGTTGCATTTATATGAAAATGTCTGTACAATCAATTACTTACTTGATTTTAATATCAATAAATTCACATTCGTCCTTACAAGAAGAATAACACATGGTAGGTTGCATTTTTATGAAAACAAAGGACATAAAGTCACAAATTTTGTACACTTATGCCCCCATTGGCCTGAGATTTTTTTTTATAGATTTTTTTATATAGTTTTCTGTCTTTTTTATTTGGATTATTTTTATTTTTAATAATTTTTTTATCATTTAGTAAAAAATTTATCTTGTATTTGATGTGCAATTTTAGAGACAAAATTTGGTCCCAATCAACTAATTTAATATCGCAAATGGAGACTATCCTAATCGCATGGGGATGAGTTTGCTATGTATTATAAAATTTGGTCCCAATCAACTAATTTAATATCTCAAACGGAGACTATCCTAATTGCATAGGGATGAGTTTGCTATGAATCGACTATTTCCTTCCTATTAATAATTTTTTTGGAGTTAAAATTTTATTCATGAAATTAACATCCTATTTGGTTTAGCTAAAAAATCTTAATTTTTTATTATTATCTAAAAATTAAAAAGCGAGATAATTTTTTTTTGGGAGGAATGATTTTTTAGCCATGAATTAATGAAAAATCACTAATGGTTATTGGGTTTACTTATTTTTTTTAGTCTTGAAAAAACAGACTAAAAAATCACCTATCAAACCAAAAAACCAAAGCCAAACTGGCCGAACGCAACTAAAAAATATAGGCTTAACGGTTCGTTGCTAGAGTATGAATTTGGAAACCATCGAAACCCACGTTATCAAATATATTAGGATATAAAGTATACAAAAAATCCAATAATGAATGTTTTCACATGTTTTCAAGAGTCTAAGACTTACCTAATTCTTCACGATAGAATATTGAACCCCCCACTACTTGTAAAAACTCTACCTTCTATGCATGTGGCTCCCACCTGAACATTTGACAAAATCAAATTCATTTAATTTATCTAAAGTCTAATGCATTATTTAATTCAATTTAATAAATTCGATTTGATTCGATTCAACTTGCACAAAAATCCCTCAGAATATGCCATGTTCACTGGACATGGGTTGTACTTGCATGATCTCTATACTAATACTTCACACAGGTCCTATACCGACAGGCTTGTCAGGCAGATTTTGTGTTCTCCTCTTCTCTTTTCTGTTTTTTAGCTTTTCAATTTTAGGCTCAGTTTGGTCTAGTTTTTAGAAGAAGAAAAAAAGAAAATATTTATTAATTTTAATTGATGTGATGAGAAAAAAATATAAGAGTAATTTTATTATTCTTGCTAAAAAATTAATTTTATAAGAATCTTAATAATAATTTTAAAAATAAAAGAATTTAATATTATTTTTAAAACTATAAGAGAAATG
>BRYE01000023.1:30166654-30169154 GCA_030159115.1 Actinidia arguta var. hypoleuca
TTAACGTTTAATAGAACATGCAGTCTTTTCCAAAATATTTCCATTTTGACCTTTTTGTGGTTGTTTTCTGAATTAATTTTTCAGAATAATTTTAAAAAATTTATTTGGTTCACGGATTTTGAAACTATTTTATGAATTTTTTTTTGAAAAAGAACGCATTTTTTAGAAAACATTAAAAAGATATCTTCAACTATTGAAAAACTATTTCCACTAAAAATAATAGAATAATATACAAAAATAATTTTTTTTAATGATTCCTTCCATCATTGAGAGAGAGTGAAAATTTGTCTTTCTAACAGAAGAGGTTGATCCCTTGATTTGGTCTTTTCTCTTTTTCTTTTTGTGGGCGTCATTTTCTTGAATTGATTTATGTGTAGTATAGGATTAGTTAATACTCTTACAAATGGGGTGGATAGTGTTAAATGAGAGAAGGGAGGGACCATTATTAAAACCCTAGAAAAAGTATAAAAAAAGAAAAGGGGTGGTAGCTGTTGTAGCAGCGGTGAAAGCAAATGTTTAAATGCCTGCTCTCTTTCTCTCTCTGCTCCCAATAATGCAAAAGCTTGTCATGCAGTTGCAGTGGCACACAAATAAACTGCAGTCCTCCATGCATGTCTCACACTCACACCTCTCTCTCTCTCTCTCTCTCTCTCTCTAATAAATACTACTCGTAAGGCCCAATTTCACCTGCTTTTTTTTTTTTTGAGATTTTTTAGCTACTTAGGTTGTCGATTATTTTGTATTTTTAAGGATTTTTTTTTATCGATTTGATTAAAATTTTGAATTTTTTTAATTTTTGTTGGTGAGAGGAATCTGAAAATATAAAAATTTTATTCAAATTTTTAAAAGAATCCACTGAAGACAATTAAGCTAATTTATCACGCAAAAATATTTTTTTTTGCTTTTAGTGAACTTTTTCTCAAATTATGTGAAAATTGTTACATTTTCAGAATCATTGGAACCGAAAAATATAAAAATTTGATCAAATGGTTAAAATAGTTCAATAAAAAACAAAATAAAAACTCAAAAATCAAAGTAACTAAAAAATCTATAATAAACAAAACTAGACCATACTGGACCTAAATCGCAGGCCAATAAAATACAACTCAAGATATATTAGATGGACAAATTTTATTTGAGAAAATTACAACATGATCATTTTAAGGAAGAAAGTATTGTCAAAAGAGTCAATTTCGAGTAATTATCAACCTTAATATGAAATTTAAGTAGACAAACTAATAGTAACAATTTTCAAAGCGAAAAATAATAAATTATTAATATGATTTTCGTATTGATAAATAATCAACTTCTAATTTTTCGAATCGATACGATTACCACTACACAAGATAATAAATAAAAATTATCATCAAATTTCTAAAAGAGAAAACGATAAGTTATCAACTAAATAAAAGAAGTTTTCAAATTTTTACTATACATGATAAATAAGAAAAGTTATCAAATATTTACTCAGTACAAATTGACATAAACCAAAATATTAAAAAAATATCAAATCAAAACTCCGCATGATAAATAAGAGATACAAATCAAGAAAATATATATAATGCAATTAATTCATAATTATTGAGAAATAATAAATTCTAGATTGACTAGAGCACTTTTGTAAATACAAGTATGGACCCGAATTTTATGTGTATATTAGTTATTATATTTAGCAAGAAGACCAAAACACTATTTTTTTTCTTATCAAAAAGGTATTACTTATTTATTTTTAATTTTTTAATTATTCTACTCAAGACGAATATAAAATATTTAAAATTTTGAATGAAAAAATAAAAAAGATTTACTAAAAAACAAATGACTCCAATTAAAAAGAAATTTATAAGTACGAGCCAAACATGGTGGAAATATGATTACGTCCAAGCCCACCCAATAAATAAATGGGTTTAACTTGAAAATTCCATGTTGAATCTTAAAAGATTTTAAATTCTCAAGTCCGTCCGATACTAAACCCATATAATATCTCAAGTCATTAAGTAAATTAATTTACTCTATTGACAAATCACTCTGGTAAATATGGGTGGATTTGACACTTCTTTGAAGGCAAAATTATTTAGTGTTATTGGAAATTGACAAAAATGTAAATATAAAATAATATTGGGTAATTTTTATTAATCTCCCCTGAGGTTTGCTTAAATTGCAGGGTCCTCCCATGTAGTTTGTGAAATTACATCTACCTCACCTTCTTTTGAAACTAATATATAGATTCCCTTTTCTATTAAGTGATGCCCAACAACGTTAAATTTATTGAGAAAATAACCAAATTACCCTCAATAAATATCTAATTTACAAAAATTCAATCCTCTCTCTTGTATGTGAGGGGGTGGCCAACAGTAGATTGCCCGGAGGTGATGACCGAAAACAATGGTGATCTTTTGATCACCATCTCTCTCTTATCGAAGATAACTTTTTGGATTTGTGAGTTTTAGTTTTTGGGATTGTGAGTTTTATTTGTTGGTTTTGTGAGATTTAATTGAATATA
>BRYE01000023.1:30184154-30191654 GCA_030159115.1 Actinidia arguta var. hypoleuca
AAACTCTCTAACACGAGCGATATGGATTCCACGTCATGTGAGAGTTTCGTTTATGCGAAAAAAATTATAAAATATATTAATTTTGCATATTTGGTTAAGTTTTCAAAGGCAATTTTGTAAAATACTTTTCAAAAATTGTTTATGAGAATAAAAGCGCTCATTGTTTTCATATTTATTCTCTTTTTTTAACAAAAATAATTTGTGAGAAATTGAAGATGTCTTTGCAATATTTTATTTCAAAGTATAATTTTTTAAAAAAATCAAAAAATATGTTTCAAAAACTGCCAACAAACAAATTTTGTGAGATTATGCGAAACTAATTATGATAATAGTAACCAAACAAAAGCTTACAAAATGTGAGTTTGTAACTTTCTTTTTGGTCCTGTTAGTCATTGCCCAATGTTAGCCAATGCTTCTTATAAATATTTGTACACTCTTCCAATATTTTAATGCATTTAATATTGATATCTACATATTTTTTATAATTATCAATACAAAAATATTTGCACAATCTTCACATATTTATCTTTAGTGATTGTTTATCAAATTAAATAAAAAATATATTTTTTAAGAGAAATCAAAAAAATATAAAATTTTAATCAACAATAAAAAAAATCACTTAATATGAAAAAATTCAAAAACTAACAGTTAAAAAAGCTTTAAAAAATCTCACCCAAACGAAACTTTGCTTCTCTTCAAATACTTGCACACAATTACACACACGTATATCGTCTAATGTGTTGTTTGGTATAGATGAACTTATGTTAAAATTATTTATTTTAAAATAAAAATTAAAAAACTTCATAAAAAAAATAAAAGTTTCTACTTGTTAACTCAACAAACAGGCGAAGAGTGGAGAGCAGATCTACTATTCCAAAACATTGTAACGTAATACATGTTCATTTGTAATTTATTAAAAAAAATATATAATTTTCTTTAATAAATTACTTTAATAAATTATAAAGAGGTCATTTTTTGAGAGGAGTTGTCATCTTTTGAGAAGTGGGACTGGTGATTCCCATGCCGAAGAGTGGCAATAGTCTACTAACAGTGACAGAAAGCATGCGTGTATACAGCTATGAGGAGTTGATGTAAGCTCTCTCCCGGCCAACCCGACACGTCCGTTTTCTATTCGGACAACTTGTACCGCACCCTCATGGCCTGATATGTCAGAATCAAATATAATTCCGACACGTGTCTTTCTGTTGTCGCGACAGATCAACACGTGTCGCGTTTTAGCTACTCAGTCACCTGACACAAACGTACTGCTAGAAAAAAGTGTCCCCACTTTATCTTTCCCCAGTTTCCGTCTCGGGTCCCACGATAACTCATCTCTACATATGGAAATTGTTTTTCACAACCCCGTGTCGGGGGTGGGTCGATGTGACATGTTTGGGCCATTTTTTTGGGGAGCTGCTTTTCAACCCCCTCTGACGGGGGAAAATTGTCTCCTTGATGCTTTTACTATTTTACCCCCCACCCCACCTCTCTCTCTCTCTCTCCCTTTTTAGTTTTCTGTATTTTTTTTTTAGTTTTCTGTATTTTTTTATTAATTTTTTTTTTTATCTTTTTAAACTAAATCTCTCTCTCTCTCTCTCTCTCTCCCCCTCACCCTTTTCGATTTTCTGTATTTTTTTTTAGTTTTTTTTTCATTTTTTTTTAGTTTTGTGTATTTTTTTTTAGTTTTTTTAGTTTTTATTTCATTAGTTTGTCAGGGGTGCGGGAGAAAAATTTTCATCTTTATTAAAGACATATGATCTCTGAAGGTTAAAATCTTTGTGTCCCTGAAATTCCCTTCCCTTTTCCTTCCCTCCTCCCCCTACTTACACAAATAATTTTTTTTTTCAATTTTTTTTTTAGTTTAATTATTTTTTTTATAAGTTTTTCTTTATGAAATTATTTTTTTTGGAATTTTTTTGTTTTTAGTAATTTTTTTTAAAAATTTATCGGGTCCTTTTTTGCTATAGAAGTTAGAAAATATAAAAAAATATTGATTGAATATTTTTTTTATAAGTGACGAAAAAAATAAAAATAAAAGTAACTAAAAAAATCTTTAAAAAAAATGAGTTCAAATTGGGCTTCAGACCTATTAGAGTAAAAAAAAAAATTAAAATAATTTTTACTTTTAATTTAAATGGTGGAGGAGATTCTGACATATATCAAAAATTAATAAACAAAATCAATAAAAGAAAAAAAATAAAATTACATAAAAATTTAAAAAAATAACAAAAAAATATTGAAAATAATAATAAAAATAAATATTTATCTAAAAATAAAAATAAAACTGATAAAGAAAAAAATAAATTTCATAAAAAAAAACTGATAAAAAAATTAAAAAGAATTAAACAAAACTAAAAAATAAATAAAAAGGAAAGGGAGTTGATGGGGAAAGAAGAAAGGGAGAGGGATAAAATGGTAATTCTCTGAGGGGACAAGGGGGGGACATGGGGGGGCGCAGTGTCAGGGGAGGGGTGAAAAGCAATTTTCTTTTTTGGGGTAAATTTACCCCTCTCTATATCTATTTATCTGTCTCACCCATTAATATATATTTTTTTAATACCATCTCTTAGTTATTTATTAAAAAATAATAATTAATTTTTTTTATTTTTAACTTCTAAATTTTTATATAATTTTTTTAAACACATAATAATTTATTTAATAATTTTTTTTTAATACCATCTTTTCTTACAATTTTTTTTAAAAAAAATTTAAACACTTAAAAAAAAAATTAGTAGTTTAATTTGTCATAAAAACACATAAGAAAAATAATAATTTTTAACATATCAATACAATAGTAAATTCAACATTACATAAAAAAAAATAACTTCTAATCAATATCTTTTCCAAACTCTCCTCTAGAGGCACCCGGTCTTCCACCTATTACTTCTAACCACAAATTCATTCGTACTATATAACTATCAACCCATTCCCTAATTTCGATTGATACATGTTGTTGCCACCACACTGGGGTGAGTAGTACAGGGTAATAAGGGCGTAAGAAAATTTGAACGAAGTAATTGCCTCGAATACGAGCACTAGCTATTTCTCGACACTCGCTAACCGGAATTAGAGGATCTCAACGACAACTGAGTTAAACAATACGAATAATATGTGTCAAACATGTGCAGTACAAAATTGCACCTTAATGCGATGACAACTCCCAAAGCCATAAAATCCATCCAATATGCCTCTGCGCCTCTAGAAAAATGTTCTTCATATATATATAGAACAAAAAATCTTATCCAACAAGTTCTCTTCAATTTTTTACAGTCAAATTTAGTTAGTCTTGTCTTGTTGCCCCTATAGATATCAGTTGCCCCCTAATTAGTCTTATCTTGTCTAGTCTAGTCTTAAAAAAAATATGTTAATTAGTTTTGTATTAAATTTTATAAATTTAGATAAATTTTAAAAAAATATATCATAAATTTTGATCCATATTATAAAAAATAAACAAAAGATTAAAAATATATAATAAAAAAATATTTATCCAAAAAAAACTAAAAAAAATAATTAAAAAAGAAGAAAAAAAAACTAAAAAACTAAAAATTGAAAAAAAAAAAGGAAGGGAGGGGGGCGGTTGGGGGTAGGGGTAATTGTCTAAAGGATTTGGGGGTGGGGCCGGGTTTTTTTGGCGTTTGGGGTGGAAAAAACAGGTGTCGAATATATAAGCAAACTTGGCTCTTTTTGAGAATCTAATCTAATTAATTACTCATTCGGTCCCACTTCTTTTGGGTAATTTAATTTTTTTTAAAACCATAATAACTGTATTTATTTTTATTTTTATTTTATCTCTATAATTATAGTATTTGACTTTTTGTTTTAGTTTAAATATTTCTTAAATAATATATAAAAAGATAAGAAATGAATGTTTATTTTGTTTTAGGTTAATTTTTTGACTTGAACATACATTTTGGAACACTCGTAATGTAATAATGATACTTTAATATGGGACGGAGGGAGTCCAAAGGACATGACTTTTCTAAAAATTACCCATCAAATTACAAGAGTGTGGGCTCACCTTCAGCTTGTTTGTTGAATGAGAGAAAGAAAATTGAAAATAGACCCCTGTGGTGGTTCTCTTCAACCCACAGTCCATCCAACCAGCAATGCCCTAGCTATAGTCACTGAAACAGTGAGAACAACCGTCGGAGCTGTTTTTGAAAAACGGCTCTCTGACGGTTAAGTTAGACGTCTAGATTTTTAGAGAGAGAAAGTGTATGTATGTTCTGAGGGTAAGTTTGCACGTATCTCTGTGAGAACAATAGTGTTTCCTTTTATACTATGGCTCGACGCGCTACCTATCACGTCACTTGACAAACTACAGCTCGACATGTGTTTATACACGTCGACCGTTGTATCAATGAGTAGGCGACTGCCCCAGTCATGTCCCTATGGCGTGGCTAGTAGCTCATGATCAACTACTAACGTTTCCATCCGGACGTGGGAGTTGTCAAAAGGAACTCTGACGTGCAAGTCTACTTCTGTCCCCTTACAACTCTTGGGAATACCGCCGGACGTTGCCCATTGTCCAAGCTTTCAGTGCAGTTATTGTTCCGAGCTTGTTAAATAGCGAAACCTCGTAGGTAATGATGGCCTTAACTTGGACGACATTCGTATTTGGTAGTGACTAATCCGAGCTCTAGCGCAGAGAGTCTTTGAGCTCACTCTGTAGCGGCAGCTGACGGAGACCTCTGCCCTAGTAAGGCCAGTATGAAAAGTGTCTGCACCGAATTTCGGCGCAGAGAACTACCGAGCTTACTTTATAGTGACAGTTTGATTGAGATTCATGTCTTAGTAAGACCGGATTACGTCATTGTATAATTTATTTTCTTATAGATAGTTAAAATTATAATTTATGCAAAGAAATCAGACTGATTGAACATTTATAATTATATGATTAAATTTTATTTGTCTTGGTAAGAATACTTAAAAAATTTCTGAATAAATTACTCCACAATCACATAAGGTATGACTTGCGCACTATCTTTATTTAAAATAAGTTTAAGATGTGTGTTTTTGTCAAATGGTAGCATTTAGATTATGATACTTAAAAAACGGTGTCGTCTTATTTGGTGTAGTTTTCAGTTTCCACTTTTAAGCTTTCTAAAAATTGATTATAAAACATCTCCCACGTGTCTTTCCTAAAATTTATCATTTCTTGTCCTCAACGGGGCCGGTTAGCCACAGCCGCCGTGAACCGCCACCGTTAATTCCTATGCAACTTGGCCACTAGCGAGTAGTGGTAGATGGGTCCTATTGCTACCATACTTTATGCAAACAAGGGAATCATAGCAAATCCCACATAGATCATAGACCCACTCTAAACTCGAGTACGTCATACTTATTTAACTACTTTTGTGAGTTGTTGAATCATTAGGAAAGTGATTTTAGAGGAAATTATTTCTAGAAAAAAAATTAGTAAAAAGGAAATCAAAAAAAATAATGTTATGATAGTTATATTTGTGTATCATATTTACGAACCGTTTGATCTAGATTTTTTAGCCGTATTTTGGCTAAAAAAATATAATTTTTAGCCTGTTTGACCTAATTTTTTTATTGTGCGAATAATTTTTTAGCCTAATTTTTCAATGTCCGTTTAACTTAAAATTTTTTAGTAAACTCAGTAATTATTAGTGATGTTTTGCTAATTCATAGCTAAAATATTATGATTTTTTTATCTATCCCCCCAAAAAGCTTATCTTATTTTTTCTATTTTAGCCAAAAATAAAAAAAATAATAATAACAACAATTTAATTACATGTGTCATGTGAGCTTATACACAAATGTATGGAGATAACATTACTTAAAAATAAAATATAAGCAATTTATTGTTATGCTATTTGTTGAATTTTGAAATTAATTTTTGTGTTCCCAATTTATTTTTTTACACTTTACACCTTGAAAAATGGAAAAGGGTAAGGGTTCCAGTTAATAATGCTTTCTTTACAAGTGATTAGACATCTTGCCCAGACAAAGTAATTACGTGGGTTGCTCATGAGTTGGGTGCTTGGGCCCATGGGAAAATTATTTACTGCACTTAGATCAAATCTTAGTAGTGCTCTAATTCTTGAGTGATTAGTCTAAATAATTAAATTTATTATTTTTTTATTTAAATTGTAGTCAATATGTGCAGGTATATTATTCATTGAATGATGTAAAACAATGCACTAAGAGCACTGAATAATCACTTTGGGCCATGGACTTGTAAAATTTTTAGGAGTTTACTATGTATAATGTATATGAAGTCGATCGATTCTTTATAAATTCAGGAATCAAATTAATAACAATAGTTGGAGCCGAATCATTAATCTGTATGAACCGAATTAGAATCGGACCACAATTCCGATTTTGGTCTTGATTCTAACGTATTAAAGTAATATTTTAACATAAAAAATATCAAAATTAAACATTACAAAACCAAAATAATAAAACTAACATCCAAACCTCATATCATCAAAATGCCAAAGCCAAAGCCAAAGCCAAAGCCAAAGCCAAATAGTCAAACCGCATAGAATAAGAAAAAGAACCAAATTGCATCGATCAATTCTCTATTTTTTAAAATTAGAACCGAACATTTAAACCGTAAAACCATATCAAACTGTACGAAGGAAGCTTGTGTTTTTTCAGCTCCTTGTTTTTCTTTTGTATGCACGACTGAAAAAAAAAGCCGTATTTGGAACTTGCATATATTTCAAAATTTTAAAAACAAGTAAGGGTTTTTGAATGGGAGTTGATGGTGGTGTGGCTGAAGTTGACTGCCGACGACCAAAAAATGTGGTCGGATAGAGGTGAAGAGAGAGACGAGATAATTAAAACTTGTTTTTCAAAACAAAAAAACGCTGTCTGTTTTTTTGTTTATTTCTTTTGGAAGTTGTAATTTTTTGAGAAAACATATAATAAGTGTTTTGAAATACAAATTTTAAGGTAATGTTTTTAAGATTGCCAATTTATTTTTCACTATATATTTTTAGTTATTTATTAGGAATTATGTTGAGAACTTGTATATTTTTTGATAACTTGGTATCCGGTCTAATCACCGACTAATTTGAAAACTAATCACACTGTCCACTATTGGAGGTAAAAACTTACATATTTTACATTTTGAATTTAGGATATTAATTTTTACACTAATTTTTTCTACAATCGCTCTCTTCTTCTTCTTCACTTTATTAGATAAAATTACTCTAATCCCCATTGTATTTGCATTCTATATTACTTTTAATTTTTAGAGCATCTCTATTGAAATATTAAAATTTTATTTGTTATAGTGCCCACATATATAAAAAGCTAACATATATTAGATAGAGTGATCAATGCAATGTGCCTGATCTAAAACTAATTGACAATAAGCGCAGTAACTCTTAAAAGATATATAATAACTTGGTTGATTTAGATGAACGATGTGAGATAAAATTTAACACTTGAATTTACTTTTAAAATTTGTTAAATTTGTGTTTGAATTCCGAATTTTATGAAAAAAAATAAAAAAATAGAGTATCT
>BRYE01000023.1:30209154-30211654 GCA_030159115.1 Actinidia arguta var. hypoleuca
TAGTGGAGGTTCATTATTAATGAAATTCTCTTTATCCAAAAAAAAAAACTATAGTGGAGGTGGCGTTTATTTTTGAGAGAAGGTAAGGATAAAGTAAAGGCAAGATGGACAATGATTTATTTTATCATTTTTACTGACATCAACGATTTCTATAGATTAATAGACGATTAACTAATAATTGGACTAAACTGTTATACTAAATCATAAAGAAAAGAAGTGCAGTGTAGTGAAAGGGATGCCACTGTGATTTTAATAGAATCCAAAGTATGGCAGTGACGTGGCATTGTCATGTCTTTCAAACACAACATAAATAAATAAATTTTTCTTAATGCGTATTCTGTGTTTTATTTTTTATTGAGTAAATTTATTTATGTTGTTGTGTTTGGAAGACATGACAATGCCACCTCCCAAGTTCCCAAACCCCTTCCCTTCTACTCTTTATATGTAATTTATGAAAGCTATATATAAAAGAGAGAGAAAGACAGAGTCAGAGACGTAGCTAGTCCCATGAATTGAACTATCATGCCACTCAAAGCAATGAAAATTTTGCGACACGATGATATTTTTTTATATTAAAAGAAATTGTGTCTGATATATGCCTCAATCTAGTTATTTTAAAATTTATAATTTATTCGGTTTGTATTTTTTTCCCTCATTTATATTTTTTAAGATGTTATTTAATTCACAAATAATAAACATCTCCAATTATTTTTCTAACAATAATACCACAATTTTATTTTAGAAAAAAGTGGCTAATTGTGTAATTAATTGACGTTATTTTTCACATAGACATAAATGCAAATGTTTTATCGTAGTCAGTTAAAAATGAAGATTTAAGATGAGATTACGTCTAATTATAAAGGGTAATTGAAAAATGTTAGAATAAGTAAGAAATTAGAAGAGATTTTCATGGGTTAAGGTAATTAAATATATTATTTACTTTTTGCGGTGCTCTAGCTAAATTTACTTAGATTTTGAGAGGCCTAGTTACTAGCTATATCATACATACTCAAAATTAAATAGGAATAGTTTTGTAAAAGAACACTGATAGGTACACCCCCAAAATGGGTGTGTATCAGACGCACCCATTTTTTTGTGTGACAAACAAGTGGGACCCGTCCTAATTAGGATTTTTTATAAAACCCTAATTAGGACGGGTCCCACTTATTTATCACATACCATTTTGAGTGTATCTGATACACACCTATTTTTAGGTGTGTACCTATCATTATTCTTTGTAAAATTGGAGAATGGGAGACGTCGTTACTTTAAACATCACTGTTGTTTGAAGTCCCGAGAAAAGAAGGTTCACGTTTTATTTGCGAGTTGGTGAGATAATAGTTTCTAAAAACGATGATCAGATACCGGTATAAGAGAACAATCAACCACACTGAGACACGGCTTAGACTCGTATGAGAGGCAATAGTTGAATTTTTTTGCAATGACACGGCAGGAGCGGAAATTTTTCTGCAACGGTTAAAATCCTGTTCATCTTTCACTGTTTCTCTTCGCTTTATCATTGAAAAAGAGTTGGGGAAAAATTGTGGAGGTTGTTGTAATTTATTTTAAAAAATATTATTAATACAAATATTTATACGTATAAATATATAAACTCTCCCACATGAATTGTATATACCCCACCTATAATGAGTGAAGCCCATACGCCCCTGTAGGAAGAATTCGGATTTGCTAAAGTTAGCGACCTCAACTTCATTGCGAAGTTGACGGCTCTCAGTCAAATATGTGTATAATTTTGAAAATTTAAACTGCTCATATTTAAGATATCGTTGCAATAAATATATATGATAAAAATTAAAATAATTAAGTATTAGTAAGCTTATATTTAAAATGCAAAATCATACATGTTCTATTATGAAATAAAATATACCGTCAAAATAAAAAGTTTATAAAACTCAATTATTATAATTTTTTTTATACATTGTTATTGCAACGATAACTAAAAGATGAGCGGTTTGAATAGTCAAGTTTTACACATATTTAACGAAGAAATAAACAATTTTAAGGCGAAGTAGAAATAATCAACTTTAGCAAATTTAAATTTATGTAAAAGAGTATGTATTTTTGAGTGTATAAATATTGGTGTTAGTAATATTATTAAAAAAAATTACACCATAGAGCCGGTCAACGTCAATGTTATATTATATTTTTTTTTCTCAACTCCTATCAACAGAAGCCACCAAGCCAATGGGTCAAAACCGGAGAGGTAAAGCGTTTGGACCAAAAGAAAAGAGTAGTCAAAAGCTTGATTTGCAAGCAAGCGAGAGCGAGAATTTCAACATAGAAAAATATTATACAAATTAATAAATTTTATATTTTTTTTACACAACAATAATTAAATTTTAGAATTTGATACAGAACTGATAAAATAGAAATAACTCATGAGAATAAAAAAAGATTATAAAATGTTGGGAAGTTGCAAGAAAAACTATTCTATAACGAAATAAAAATAAAATACACGACATTGATATTAGGCTTGTCT
>BRYE01000023.1:30236654-30239154 GCA_030159115.1 Actinidia arguta var. hypoleuca
AACAAACTAAACACTGTAGTTTTAAATATAATAAATTAAATTCTAGAATTTTGATTTGTAATTATAATAAATTAAATCTTAGAATTTTAATTTGATCAAAATTAAAATCTTTCCTTGAAATTCGTTTCATTAGAGTTAACGAAATTGACTAATTCTTGTCAAAAAACTGAAGAAATGACGTATTTTAACATTATCGCCCTTTAATCGATACAATTAGGGCTCATATTTAAGCAGAACTCTAAAAATTAGATTGAATATTTAATTTAAAAACAAAACCTAATTACGTTGATTTTAACTTAAAAATGATTCGTAATTGTATTGATTAAGGTTTTTAAAGGGTGATAACTTTGGAAGAAGCTAAAAAATGCACTCGAAAAAAACAGCCCAATGCGAAAATCACTAACCTTAATAAAAGCTCATTCTCTTTCCCAAGTAAGAAAGAGAAAAAAACAAACTAAAAACCAGGTTGTCTTTAGATGTTCCCACAAGCTAATTCTAAATTCACTTGCATTCCAAGATTACCAACGTAACACTGCACATCAATTTTCAACATCAATATACAGTACCCACCTTACCCAGTACCCACCATCTTTGTTTGTTCAACCACATAAAAATGAACAACCAACTCTGCTAGCTGATGCATAACCCCATCATGAATAGCAGCATCAGTACTGTTGATGCCGGTTCTGAGCGTCCCAACACGCCGGAACTTGGAATGAATGGCGTCGTAGACGAATTGGTTATACTGGTGGTATTAGAACTGAAACAATTAATCAGTTCGATCAAATATCAGAACTTAACAAACACAACATCAAAGGAATATATATGCATCAAACCAAACAACTTTCTGAAAATTATTTTTACTAAAAAATAAATATTAATATATGAAAATGATAAATGGTTTGGGTTTGAATACTAAAAAATTGTGTGTGTGTGTGTGTGTGTGTGAGAGAGAGAGAGAGAGAGAGAGCAATTCATAGGCAAAAAACTATTGACCAAAATGCTAAAGCAGCATTGAAGATTGTCACTAATGCTTTAGACATAGGAAGCATGTATTCATATGAAATAGCCAAAGCAAATTTTCAATATCAATCATTTGATTTATGATTTTGTAACATACCTTCACTTTATAAACCAAACATTATAACAAATATCAAGCAAAAGGGTACAGCATTTGTTGATTTTTTGTGTCTCTCATTGGCCGATTTTTTGCTGACAAATTGTGTCGTATTGGTTGAACGAATGGATTTCTTGTGTTTGCAAAATCAACCCCGTCGTCTCTCTATTGATTTGCAAATACAAGCATTTCGTTATTTCAACCAATATTTTTGTCTATGACAATTTTATCAACAACTTCGCCAAACGAATTTCAAGAATTCTAGAAGTTCAAAGCAACATTTCAATTCAAATTTTACGTAACGAACCCTATTTGCAGACATGATTCTAATCCAATACTAACTTCACCTCATCGAATCCACCACCAATTTTACCTTATTCATTGTCGGACTGGAAGAGGTTCATTTGGTTTCCATTTTAATTAAGTGGACTTATTTTATATACTTTCAATGGATTTCTCAAAATCAAGTAGGGTTAAATTGGCCTCCTTCAACTTGTTGAAGTCAATGGGCTTGCTTATGGAAAGTGAGGTAAATGAAACTATTAAACCTCATGTAGCTCGATGGGTAAAAACTATAGGTGTAAATTGGGCTAGTTTGCACGGGTATGACATGCTAAGATACCTGCACAACATGACACGACTATATATAATGGACATTACCTGGCAAGGGCATGGTCATAAGCCTGGCAGAACCACTGTTTTTGTGCCTTAAATAACGGAAACTTATTTAGTGCTTTGTACACGTCACGTAGTAAAGGTCACGTGGTACTCCACAACACTCAACAAAACATATAGCCTTGTTAACGGTGCCCCAGGAAAATTGAATCCCACTTAAAGGCAATCCGTTGTGGTTGTTGAGTGATGTGGAATATCACATGACTTACACCGCGAGGTACTCTACAAGTAGCTGATAATGTTTGATCATGAGTCTAATATAACTTCATCTGAACTATTAGACCTCCGCTCAATTTTTAATCCAAACACAACCTAAATTCGAATAGGTTTATACACCAAATGTAGAATCCTATAGGAAACTATCACATCCCAAGTACTAATACATTTTCCCCAACTATAAGAGATCAAAGTTGGATATGAAGTTATGATAATACCACAACACATTTTTATGCTTCCACACAAGTCTCTTTTTTACAGAATTTACTCTTGATTGTGGAACATAAAAAGGAGCATGTGACACTAACACCATTCTCATATAGAATCCAACCAAATGTACACTAGCAAAGCAGATGAAAATGTAATTCATCTCATCTAATCCACCACTAACCTTACCTCTTCCACTTCTGGATTAAAGATTCATTTGTATTCGACCTTGAAAAGACCATTTTACCCCAACTCAAATTGATATATCATCTTTATCCAGTAGGG
>BRYE01000023.1:30244154-30246654 GCA_030159115.1 Actinidia arguta var. hypoleuca
TTTATTAAGCTAAAATAAAATTACCATTGACGACTCAACCATATTTTTGCACACCCACTGCTTTTCAAAAAAACAGTGGTTGGAAAGGGCGGGCTTGGGGATGTGGATGGGTGGGCGGTGGGTGGTGGTGACGGTTTGTGGTGGGTGTATATGCAATGGCGGTCCTAGGAAGGTGGGCGGGGGCACAACCCCCAACATTTGAAAAATAATAATAAATAATAAATTTTATATTTTTATATATATTTTTTTATTAGTTTTGACTAATTTACTATTAGTCTATTGAAGTTGACCCTCTAAACTTTTTACCGAAATATCTATTAAAAATATATAATTTGATCCCCTTAATATAATTCCTGTATTCGTCACTGTATATACGTAATGTTTGGACTTTGACAAGTTGAAAAAAGGGACAAGATTGGAAACACATGATTTGCATTGAGAGAAAATTAAATTCATAAAACTAGGATTGTACTTGGAAATGAGTTTGTACTGGACACCATTTTAGTTTGCAATTTAGAAGCTCCCCTTTTAATGCCACAACAGTTTAAGCCTAATGTCCATTATGCCCTCGCTAATCAGATCAAAATTTTCATATTCTCGTTCTCTCCCATTTTTTTACCACAACACAGAGCTAACCCATCCACTTGTTCTCTCTCTCAATCCCCAAAATCCCAGTCCTAAAAGTCATCTGTTTCTTCGCCCCCAGCAACACACAACCACCAGTTTGTTCAATTTGTCGTAATTACAACCAATTATTCAAGTTCCAGGAATCTATATTTGAGTTTTGAAGGTTGTTCTAAACTTCATCTACCTAGCGAGTACAATTTGTTCTTGGGTCTCCTACACTGGATCATGCATGAGTATCCTATTTCAGGTAATTCAATGACTGGAACTATATTTTATTCTCAATGATCATTGAATATGTATTCATCTTCTGCTGCGATTGATTTGGTTTTGGATTATTGAAAGATAGCTCTTCCTCTGGTCACTTTTTTTAGATGCAGAAGGTGTTTTGGTAGATTTTAGGACATAATTTAGAAGGCAAATAGAAGAGAAGAGGAGGAAAAAAAAGACCTGCCTTATATCCGCAGCATCTATATAAACAGTTGAGTTTTCGTCAATCTCCTCATTCACAAGCATGTTTGATAACTCAGTGACAACCCCCTTCTCCAGCCATCTCCTAATAGGTCTTGCACCGTAACCCTGGAAGCAAATAATAGGCACTTAGCCTAATGACAAATAAAAGTAAGTAAACATGTAAACTTAGTAGTGCTGTTAAAATACGAACCGGTTCATGACCCTCGACTAATATAACATCCAATGCTGCTTCAGTCACATTTAATTTAATGCTCTTTTCTTCAAGGTAAATTTACTATATAATATAAACAAGAGAACGAATAAGCACTTAACTGAAATCATATTCCCGTTTGGATTTCAATGGGGGCACAAGATGTGTATTCGTTGTCATCTTCTATTACACACACATCCTCGGGTTGAGGAAAACGAGACAGATGCTTACTTTCATGTTTAGATATCACCTTCCTCGCTATATAGTTTTTGTGGAGGTCAATTCTAATTGCATGAATATCAATAAGATGGAGTATATAATGGACCTGTATGTCTGCTAATCATTATAGAAACTTCCTGAATTCTGCAAAAACCAAATCTGCCTTACCAGTGAGCTTTTCTTGACTAGGCTTCGACACCAGAATGGTTGTGCTATAAGGGCTACATCAAAAAGCAACAGCTTCAGGAAAGAAAAAGTAAAAGAAAAGACAAATCCTTAGAAAATTATCCTTGGAATCAACCTACAAAGACCATTGAAAGTATCATAAAACATGGAGTACGAAACATTCTAATTGTCTTCAGCAAAACTCATTCACTCTGCTGCAACCAATTAAAAGAGTGGTATTCAACATATTTACAGAGAAATGAATGGCATAATCAACAAAATCAATAATAATACCCAGGGGTCAAATTCAGACGACTAAATAAAGGCAAACCATCAAGGAAATTTTCCAGGCAAAGGAAGAGACAAAAATATTGTAACTCAAGGTCTCAATAGGGACCTTTAGTCTACGAGGCTACTTTGACTCTCTAAGTAAGTGACAACATTGGACTATTATTTTAACAAGGACACCAGAATATGGGTTGTCTTCTTCTAAAGCTAAAACCTGTAAGGAAAAAAATCTTGTTGCAGTTTATTTAAATGCTTACTAGAAAAGAAAAGCAATACAAGGAACATTTCAAAGATAAAGCTGAGAAGCAAATCCAACAAAATTTCTGCCGACTTACCGTATCAGCATAATGACGTTCGATAGATTAGCCGATTATGGAAGCCTAGTCAAAATTATCATTAGCTTGGACTTTCCTTGCATTTCGCATTGAGTTTCCTCTATCTTCATCTCACTTTTGGGGGGTGATGACAGATGTGACTCCTTTACAAATGGGTATTTTTGACTAGTGACTATCTCTATTGTCCTTGGATCAACTTCAGAAA
>BRYE01000023.1:30291654-30294154 GCA_030159115.1 Actinidia arguta var. hypoleuca
GGTGATGGCAGAAAGCAGAGTGGAGTCTCTAAAGTATCTGACATCTGCATCAACATTACTTTTCTGATAAAATAGAGGATGTCAGTGCATATATCAAATACTTCAGGGGAGGAGAGTGTAATTTACCCAAATTTTTTCCTTCTTCCTTGCTTCACTGTTTCTTCCACTAATTTTTCCCATCAATCAAACAGATGAAGAAATCCATTGATTCAGGAAAAAATAAGAGAAAGAAACCACACTATTTATTTTCGTTGAATTAGTTTTTTTTCCCTTTCTTCACTGTTTCAAATAATTTTTCTCGTCACTCAAACGGATGAAGAAATCCATCCAATCTGCAAAAAATAAGAGAAATACACCCTGATAAGATGAAGTATGAATATAACTTTTCTTAACTCTATCTGTTCACTTTTTAATTCTTCTACTCATTTTTCTCAAAAAAACCAGAAAGATTTCGAAAAAAAAAACATCCATTCCAAGCAAAGACAATAAAGAAACCCGAGAAGAGGATCCAAAACTACTAATTATTTCGATTGAATTAAACTTTTTCTTGTCTTCATCTAATTTTTTTGACAATCAAACACGTGAAAACATGTTGATTCATGGAAAAGAAGAGAGAGAAAGCCAGGAGATAAAGTAGGGTCAATCCTAAAAACCACTAAGCGTTTTTCTGTCTCTTATTTTCTTTCTTCACTTTTCTTCCACTAATTTTTCTAGGGTACCAAACAGATGATAGATCAATTGATTCTGGGAAAAGAAGAGAAAGAACATCCAAAGAAGATAAGTAGGCCTAATCCCAAGAACCACTAAGCGTTTTTTCTGTCTCATCTTTTCTTTATTCACTTTTTCTTCCATTCATTTTTCTCGGGAACCAAACAGATGAAAAATCAATTGATTCTGGGAAAAGGAGAGAGAAGGACCTGAAAAGATGAAATGAATCCCTCAACAGGCATTGATAAGCAGCAGTAAAAGTGTTGGATCGAAAGGTTGTACTGAAACCGAGTCGCTGACAAGTCACAGAACTTGTCTCCTTCTTCTTCAGGTGAATTGGGGCACAAACCTGCTTCAACTCATGTGGAGTGGTGATGGCAAAAAGCAGAGTGGACAAGAATCAAAAATGAGTGCGTAGTGTGCACACTCTCTCTCTCTCTCCAAACTTTTGCCTTGAATCTCTCTCTCCAAGTTTTGTCTTTATGAATCTGCTCTTTTGGTTGGTGGCCTTTTTCCCTTTTACAGAGATCCGAAAGAGTGGGGATCTGAATCGGTTAGCAAGATCATGATATATAACGGCTAAATAATTTGTTATGGCAATATGCTCTAACGGCTAAATAATTTCTTGGCCAGTAAGCTTTTTATTTCTTTTTTTAATTCATTTTGAATAGAGAAATTAAATAAATAAATGCATGAATTATATTTGAAAAAATACTTTAAAATATAAATAAGCAAAGAATGGCTATTAAAAAAAATGAAAAAAAGTGTATACTAGATTATTATTGCGTTAAAAAAAAGAATATTATTGATTGATAAAATTTATATTTAAAAAAATTCTTTAATAGAAAAGAAGTATACATTTTAGTTATTTCACAAGAAGGAAATGAAGAAAAATGGCTATATATTGAATAATAGACATTTTTTCTTTATTTTGGTTTTAGTATTTTTTAAAATATGATATGTTTTTTTACTTTTGGAGTTTCTCTATTCAAAACGAACCGAAAAAGAAAAATATTTTGATTATGAAAATTTAATAAAAACAAAACAAAAATAATAATAATTACTTAAAAAAATCAAAATAAAATATTTTGACTAGAAAATTAAACTTTTAGTCTAAATTTACCAATATGCATTTATTGTGGGCAAAGGTGCACCAAGACTTTATTAATAAAACTAAAAAAATATTAACACCAAGAATAAAACACTTCATAGGTGTGGGTGCAAAAAAAAATTATTTTCATTGCCAAAACTCCTAATCTTATTCCAAATAAAGACTCACTTTAACTTTTCTATATATGTGGTTCAATTTTTAAATCAATTTCGCAGAATAATCTTTTAAAAGTTATTTTTTAGAACGAAAGCATTTATTATTTTCATATAAGTCGAGGCAATTTTAAATAGGAAGGTATGAGAAATGTGACCTTAATGGAATTCTTTGAACCAGCAAGTAAATATTCTTCAATTGCTTTAGAACCATGGTTGTGACTGTTGGCTGCCAAAAAACATATCTTCTTAACAAAAATATACAATTATGATTATAGAATTAACTATAGGACATACGACAGTAACAATACATGAAAATAAAGCATCCCAAAAATCTCATTTTTTTCTCTCCATTAACAAATGAATGACAATGTTAAATACTGTTGCAAATTCATTGATGGGCAAATTCATCATTGATTGCTTCAACAAATTCACCTAAACTCTCAAGTGGTTTATCTTCTAGATTAATTAGAGTCACACTACTATAATTATCAAGTATTAACCAATAAATTGTATGCGTACAAGATAT
>BRYE01000023.1:30301654-30304154 GCA_030159115.1 Actinidia arguta var. hypoleuca
ATGGGTATGGAAAAGAGTCCCACGATCCATACTCGATCAGTTGTTATCACCTTATAGTGCCATCCCTTTTAAAGTCCTAATTGAATAAATTAACGAGACAAATTAAAGAGCTGGAGTTTTGTATTTATTTAAATAAACTAACTTTTTTTCCCATTTTATAATGAGAATTGTTCGATTAAAAAAACTCTATATGACGTTTTTTTAATGCATTTTGGGCGAGAACTAATTGATTTCATTAATCCTACGTGGATAGAGTTTAATCGATGATTTAAATTACAACCGAATTAAAATTATATAATTCACTTTTGTTATAATTAAAATTATATAATTTAATTTATTTTCATAGTCAAATCGTAGGGTTTTATACGTAATTCTCCCTACAAATTTTAAAATTTGACATTCTTGCGCTCAAACTCCCGCTCTCACCCCCGTACCATTCCATGTGACTTAGGTTGAGATGTAATAGAAAGCAGTGGAAGGTCTTGAATTTTTGTTTGCATTTGGAAGCTCGTGATTCACTCATTATTTAGAGCATTTCCAATAGTCTCCGTATCACTACACTCGAGTAGAAGCAAAAACAAAATATCATACTCCAATTATTCTCTCCTACACTTGCAGTGACTCTTCACAAGTGGAGAGTTACTATTTAAACTCTTAAAAATAAAATATTATTTTCTCTCTCTCGTCTCTCCTTCTTTGTTTCCACTTATATAATCACATCAAACTTTTAAAAATTTTAAAAAGGAATAAAAAAATTATTTAAATAATTTTGAGTATAAACATGGAGTATTAGTGGATAAAAAAATAGAAATGACCCCCTAAACATAAGAAAACCCTCATTTTATTAAAATATGGGGTATAAATAGAGATTGGGATAACTTCACCAACACCCCCTGAGGTTTCTCATAATTACATTGACCTCCCCTGTAGTTTTAAAAATGGCACTGACCTCTCCTGTCAGATCAAAAATGACAATTATGCCGTTGACACAGCCCCCCTCCCCCGATTTTTTTTAATTTTTTTTTCTTGAGTTTTTTTTTAATCTAATTTATTTCTTTTTTTTATCAGTTTTATTTTTATTTTGGATAAATAATTTTTTAATTATATGTTTGTGTGTTTTTTAGTTTTTTTATTAATTATTTTTTAATAATAAATAAATAAAAATAAATGATTTTTAAAGGGAATCTCAGGGATGGTCAGTATATTTTAAGGGGAATCTCAGGGGTGTGTTTAATTCTAATTTTAAGAAAAACACATTTAAAAATTAAAATTTTAAAAATTTAGATGTGTTAATGAAGAGTAATACAAAATTTAATAGATTTTTGTGATTCTTGTGAAAATATTTTTTTGATTATTCCCACGAGTACTTAATAAATATCTTCTAATACACATTTATTTTTATTTATTTATTATTAAAAAATAATTAATTAAAAAAAAACTAAAAAAAACACAAACATATAATAAAAAAATTATTTATCCTAAAAGAAAAATAAAACTGCTAAAAAAAAGAAATAAATTATATTAAAATAAATAAATAAAACTGAAAAAAAATTGAAAAAAATTCGTGGGATGGGGTGGGGTGTATCGGGGGCATAATGGTCATTTTCGCTCTGACAGGGGAGGTCAGTGCCATTTTCAAAATCACAGGGGAGGTCAGTGTAATTATGAGAAACCTCAGAGGGTGTAGATGAAGTTAACCCATAGAGATTATTGCTAGAGATGCTCTTATACTTTTCTAAATTATCATGTTTTTGTTTGTATCATCCCTAAATTATGTTTTCGATTTATGTAGCCCCACCTTTCAAAAATCAATTCAATAATTAGGGGTGATAATTCTACCAAAATTCAATAGGAGTCCGATTGAACTGAACATTTGGAGAGAGAGATAACTCGACTTTTATCCTATGCAATGTGGGTATGGAGAGGAGTGAAATACCCGTTCAGGTATGATCAAGTATGAGTGGGCTATGAGTAAATTGAATTTTTATTTTGAAAATAAAATTTAATAATTATTATTTTGTTTTAGATTCAGATATTAAATATATCTGAATTATTCAATGCCATAATGAATTTGGGTTTGAATGTCAAAAATAATACCCAATAAGTATATTAGGTATAGGTATTGGGTTGGAGGCAGGGGCGACCCACCCTTGGCCGAGGGTAGGTGGTCGCCCCTGAAATTTAAAAAAAAAAATTAAATTGATTTTTAAAAAATTGCTATTAATATATAAAAAATTGAATATAATCGTATTCATTGTATTATTCTAAAATTTATCATCTTATTTAGTGGCGGAGCCACTTAATGACCAGAGGGGGCAGCTGCTCCCCTCAACTTTGAATTTTTTTTTTACTTATAGTTTAAGAATTTTTTTATAATTTGCCCCATCAAAAATTATAAATGTTCCCCTTAAAAAAAATATAATTTGCCCTCTTGAAAATTTTTCAGGACTCCGCCAATAAAAAATTTTTGCCCATTCTGAAAAAAAAAATTAGGTCCGCC
>BRYE01000023.1:30306654-30311654 GCA_030159115.1 Actinidia arguta var. hypoleuca
TCACGTATTAAATGAAATGAAAATTTCCATTCCATGTGTGGAATTGAGATGATTTAATTGATGTAAATTTATCATTCAAGAGAATGAAAAATATGTAGCACAATGGGAGGCACAACATCCTTAATTGTGCTCCTCTCTTTTCTCTTTCAATTTCTTGTTTCGTCCCTTTCCATTACTGAACTTAAATGATTTTTTGAGCCAAAGGACAACCAATATATCCAACTAGAAATCAAATGAGGCCGATATTCACCTCTTAAATCCACGAGGACTGACAAGAGAAGAACTCTAGTCTTCTACACTGGATCATCATGAGTATCATATTTCAGGGAACTCATTTGCTTGTAACTATATTAGTATTCTCTATGACAACCATACATATGTGTATTTATGTACCGGTACTGTGTTTTGGTGTTGGATTAATTAATCCCAAATTATACAATCAAACTAAAATACAAACCAGTTTGTGACTCTCTACTAATATAATATCCAATGTTACTGCAGTCACATTTAATTGAATACCCTTTTCTTCGAGGCGGCTTGCAACTTCCTGCAATTGAAGCATCTCAACATTTCTCAATTGCCCGTCAGAAATGAGATCGAATATCAATATCTCATCCAGTCGATTTATTAACTCGGGCTTGAAGTATTTTCTGACCTGTCACATGTCAAAACCTAAATTAGAACAAGAGAACACAAACAATTGTGAATAAATGAAATATCTTACATAGCACAACCTATTAAGAGTTCCATGGCATTGTTAGTTTACTTTACCTCTTGCCTCACCAATTCCCGAGCAGTCTCCATCATACACTCGCCATTTAATTCTTTCATAAGAAACTCAGCTCCAAGGTTTGAGGTCATTATGATGACCGTGTTGGGAAAGTCGAATATGCGGCCTAGGCCATCTGTCAACCTTCCAATACCTAAATCAGGGTATAAAAAACAGTGGGGTGGGCTTTCTCAACTTCATCAAACAGTACGACACTACAATAGTAAGTAATCTCCTTATAAAACATGTCTCGTAAAGTTTAAACTCAAATTCTATATATCCAAATTTTTTATCTCAAAAACTAAGCTTTGTGTTGAAGATTCCAAACCAGTGCGATGTAGACTACACCCAAAATGAATCTGGTCCATAAATTTTATTTTATGAACATTTTTTCTGACTTTACACAAAGCACTTACCCTGGTGGAGCACTAATTAATCGGGCAACCGAGTGCTGCTCCATATACTTGGACATGTCGATCCGAATCAACAGCTTCTCATCGTCAAAAAGTTATTCCGCAACAGCCTTAGCAAGCTTGGTCTTCCCAACGCCCATTGGACCCAAGAAGAGGAACGAACCGGTTGGCTGTGTAGGCCTTCCCAAGCCAATCCTTGACCTCAACACGGCTGCGGCAACAACGCAGACCGTTTCACCTTGTCCTACAATTCTTTGATGCAACCTCTGAGCAAGGCCAATCAACCTATCTTTCTCATTCTGGCCAAGCCTCGACACTGGTATGCCGGTCCAGACGCTCGCCAATTTTGCAATTTGGCCTGGTTCAACATCTTTAATCATTACATTTTCTTCTATGTCCCTTTCAAGGCTTGCGATTTTAGCCTCAACTTCTTGAATTTCACCATTTCTCGAGTCAACAATTGTATTAGAATCACATCTCTTTTCAACTTCCTCTAGTGCAGATAGGAGCTTTCCCCTTTTTTGTACGAGTCGGCGAAACTCATCTATCATTTCCTTCTCTCTATACTTATTCCGCAAAGGCTTATGTTTTTTCCTCAATTCTCTGAGTTCTTTTTGCACCTGATTCAACGAGAGAATTTTCACATCAAGATGAGAGCGAGATAAATAGTAATCATCGTCATGTGCTATATATACTACAATGAATTGATACTCACTTCAATAAGTCAAGTTTTACTAGCTTTATATTTCGCTTTCTCAAGAGAACGAATCTCAACTTTTAACATACGTGTTTTCCTATTGAGATAATCATTTTTTTTCTGTGTGCCTAGCAAACTGGATACTAACATTCGTAAAAACTTCATCAACTAAATCAATTGCTTTGTCACGCAGCCGACGCTCTGAATAGGAAAAAAATGATTATGACTACTCTATATTGCATTCTAACAATGAAAAATCATGACTCCTAAATCGAAGGCAAGATAAACAATTGCAGAATCCAAAATGATAGGTTATGTGAACTAGTGATGTATCGTGCTGATAATTATGCAGCAACTACTAGAGCCTGAATTTGGATTCCAACACCATGATGCTTTTCATATCGTATTTTCTGTCCTTCAAGTATACGAATTGTGTCACTAATACTCGGCTCGTTTACATTAACCTGTTGAAATCATCTCTCAAAAGCAACGTCTTTCTCCATGTACTCCACAACAGTTGTTGCACTGATGCATTTGAATTGGCCCCTGGTAAGCATGAATTTCAACATATTGGCAGCATCCATCGATTCTTCACCTTGACTAGCACCAAGAACTTGATGTATTTCATCAATGAAATGGATAATTTTTCCTTTACCCTCTTCAACTTCCTTCAATACAACTTTCCACTTGTCCTCAAACTCTCCCCTATACTTTGTTCCGACTATCAAAGATACGACATCTAAAGCAATAAGCCTCATGTAGGCAAGATTACCAGGAACTTTTTATCTCATAATTCTCTGAGCTAAGCCTTTAATAACCATTGTTTTGCCAACACCAGGCTCTCTAGTAAGAATAACATTGCTCTTGATTCTTCGTAATAGAATCATAATAAGCCTTAAAATCTCTTTCAACCTTTCTTTCTTTTCTACCAAAAAGTTCCTTCACCTCTGTAATCACTCTTAAGTTAATATTTATGGTTGTATAACATGGTGTCAAAACATGTCACCTTACAAGTATCACTCACTTTCACTATGCTGCATCTATCAGATAAAACAACTATTGTTGGTATTTTCATGGTTACATTTCTTGCATAACAACCAGCAGCTATGTATCTGAATGCTCTATTTTGTAAATGATATAAAGTCTTAGCCTGAGTTGTTAAGCATGGTTAGGTGTTGTTAGTTGAAGTTAATTGTTAGTTAGTTTGTTAAGCCCACTTGGTCAAGTGGTTAGGTAATGGTCACACCTTATATAAAGATGTATTGAGCAGTGTATGAGATACTGAAAGAATAAGAAAATAACAGAATTTCAAGTTTCTCTCTATTGGCCGCTTCATCTTGTCCTACAATTCTTTGATGCAACCTCTTAACAAGGACAATCAACCTCTCTTTATCATTCTGGCCAAGCTTTGACACTGGTATGCCGGTCCCGAGACTCGCAACTTTTGCAATTTGATCTGGTTCAACAGTATCTTTAATCATTACATTTTCTTCTATTTCCTTTTAAAGCTTTGCGATTTTAGCCTCGACTTCTTGAATTTCACCATTTCTTGAGTCAATAATTGTATCAAGATCACGTCTCTTTTCAACTTCCTCTATTTCAGATAAGAGCTTTCCCATTTTCTGTATGAGTTTGCGAAGCTCATTTATCCTTCCCTTCTCCTATACTTTTTTCCGAAAAGGCTAGAGATACAAAATTTCAAGCTCTAAAGACTTACAGCCATGACCTTGTAGAGAAGGCTGGCAAGCATGACCCTGTCATTGGTAGGGACAAAGAGATTTCGAATCTTATTAGGATTCTATCTTAAAAAGACAAGGGCAATACTATTCTTATTGGAGAGTCTGATGTTGGAAAACCAACTGTGGTTGAAGGCTTAGCACAGAGAATTATGAGAGGAGATGTTCCTAGTAACCTTGCTTGTGTGAGGCTTATTGAGTTAGATATGAGAGCTTTGGTTTGCAGAACCAAGTATAGGGAAAAGTTTGCAAGTTATCATTTTCATCAATAACTTACACCAAGTTATTGGTGCTAGTCAAGGCGAAGGATAGATGGATGCTACCAACATGTTGAAACTCATGCTTGCCAGGGGCAATTCAAATGCATTGGTGCAACAACTGTTGTGGAGTACATGGAGAAAGACATTACTTTTGAGAGACGATTTCAACAGATTAATGTAAACGAGCCGAGTATTAGTGACACAATTTGTATACTTGAAGGACAGAAAATACGATATGAAAAGCATCATGGTGTTAGAATCCAAACTCAGGCTCTAGTAGTTGATGCACAATTATCAGCAAGATACATCACTGGTTCACATAACCTATCATTTTGGGTTCTGCAATTGTTTACCTTATCATCGATTTAGGAGTTGTGATTATTTCATTTCATTGTTAGAATGCAATATAGAGTATTCATATACATTTTTTTCCTATTCAGAGCGTTGGCTGCTTGACAAAGCAATTAATTTAGTTGATAAAGCTTGTGCGAATGTTAGTATCTAGCTTGCTAGGCACCCAAAAAAAATTGATTATCTCAATAGAGAAACACGTATGTTAGAAGTTGAGCTTTGTTCTCTTGAGAAAGCGAAATATAAAGCTAGTAAAACTTGACTTATTGAAGTGAGTATCAATTTATTGTAGTATATATAGCACATGCTGATGATGATTACTATTTATCTCGGTCTCATCATGGTAATAAAATCAAAGCTCCACAACTATTAGCACGATACATCACACTGGTACACATAACCTATCCTTTTGGGTTTGCCTTTGATTTACGAGTCATGACTTTTAATTTCGTTGTTAGAATGCAATATAGTGATTCATATGCATTTTCTTTTTTCCTATGCAGGGACTAGACGAGGCAGTTGATTTAGTTGATAAAGTACGGGCAAATGTCAGTGGCTAGCCTACTCTTGAAGAAATTGATAGTCACAATGAGTAAACAAGTTGTTAGAAGTTGAGTTTCGTTCTCAAGAAAGCGGAAGATAAAGCAAGTAAATATTGACTTATTCGTTAAATACATATACTATAGCGAATTGATGCTCAAACATATCCACCCATCTCCAATCCATCCACCACACCCCCATCCCCCGCTGCACCTTGCCCTTGTTCTACCGTCC
>BRYE01000023.1:30316654-30321654 GCA_030159115.1 Actinidia arguta var. hypoleuca
TACAATTAAAATTGTAGAATTTAATTTGTTCTCATAGTCAAATCGTAGAGTTTTATTCCTAATTATCCCTACAAATTTTAAATTTACTTATTGATAAAAAATAAAATATAATAATTTATAATTAAATAGTATTTTGAGAAAAAAAATAAAATATTTATTCATTTTAATTAGTTTTTTTTGAGTACTTAATTTTAAGGGGTAATCTTATCATTTTTGTAAAAAAAATAGTTTCAATCTTGATAATAATTTTAAAAATAAAAAAAAATCAGTGTTATTTTAAAAATTATAAGAGAGTGACTGTAACTATAAAAAAATTTAAGAAAAATCAATGAAATTTGCCAAATTACAAAATGAGGCTTGAGAGAAATTTCTTATGTTCAAATAGAATCACCCCTTTTAGTTATCCATTGAAATGAAAATCCTTGAAATTCACGCTTTTTCGTGTTTTTATCACTTTCATTTCTTAAACTATTTTATTTTGTGATAAAAAATAAAGGACACCCAGCTAATTTATATCCGAATTAACTGTGGCCATTCATTAACCATGACCTCATGTTGTGAAAATCATTTATTAAGATTTAGATAGGTCCTCAAAACGAGTGGTAATTTATTGAAGATTTACTTTCATAATTTATCGACATGATTTATAGGTGCCATTTTTATCTAAATTTTCAAAATCATGGGATATGATTTGCTCCTGTAATTATGGGTATTATGATATAAATCTCCATATTATGGATTCAAATCATGGAATGGAGATCTACATTGCATTTTATAATAGGGTGACACTTCAATAATTTTAAGATGGATGATTAGGATTTTGCAACTGCAATTATTAATATTAACCTAAGTTACGTTTTGATGAATTGATTCAAAGCAATTAATAATTTTACTAGATAATACATTTTATTTAATTGAAAACAATTAATAATTTACTTTGCCCTTGGGACTTTATTTGTTTTTTTTTGGCCCCATTTTTCCTAAAAAATGGGACCAAAAAACAAATTGGTGAAATAAACAAAATATATATATTGGGCATAAACCTTAAATGGAATGGAAAAAGGAAAAAAAAAATTAATTACTTGCATCGAGATTCGAAACGACGTATTTTTTATTAGTTATATATGTATAACCATGTGAGGTGGTATTATCAATTATTGCTATTTCTGCAGGAAACATTCATAGGCTCGAAAATATGAAGAATAAAACCATTAATGATGTTGTGCAAAAAGGAAAGTAATGTCCTGGTAGACTATTACTGAAATGCGTAAAATATTGCCTAAAAGATTGGTGTTGGACCTGAGAAAGCCATTCATATTCGTTATCGAGGGGCTATATATTGAAAGATGGAAGTTATAGAAATAGACAAGGAACTGCATGTAATTCATAGAATCTAGATCACTTGCCCCGACCGTGGCCTCTACCATCGGAATTTGTTTGACTCGGACAATCCCACGGACTATAAGATTGAAGGGGACACGAAAGAGGGCAAATGATTTTGGTTCTAATTCATAGTTAGTAGTTTTGAACTACAGAAATATAATAGAAATACAACTTTTTAAAGCAAGCTATGAAATTAAGGTTGAAATGGGGTAAAATCATAATCCCTTTGCATTCAAAATTAACCATTTTTACAGTCTACATGCAACTGTTCTGAAAATGCAAACCAAATGACTCTGACAAGCTTCCTTTTGAATTTCATTTCTAACCTTTGCTAGTCATGCATATATGAAAGAATGACAAGCATCTTTTACATGACAAAATCATACATTTTTTTCATATCCATATGCCATGGTATTAGTGTGAACAGCAACAATTAACTTGTTTCGTTCCTAGAATGATACGAGGTGAAATTAGAAAGTTTTAGTGTAATTCTAAAGCCATTTGTGAGTTTCATCAATAAGTTAAAATAATAGAGTTCATAATACTATTGAAATACTGGAGCAAACTCAATAATTCGAGCAACCAACTAATTTTTAGGCAAGGTAAAAGCATCATTAGTTTCTATAGCCAATGATTCAGTATTAGGTTTCCAAAATAAGAGTCACCTAACAGTCACCACAGGAAGACAAAAGATAACAAGATGGGTAATCACCAAAAATTCATATATAACATTTTTAAACTCTATAGACAACCCTTACTCTTAGGCTGCATAGAAATGAAAATTTTATTCCATTTTCTCAGTAAAACTGTTTTTATTTCCCTAATTGTTTATGTTCAATCTGAGAATTGTTTGTGGACATTCATTTTACAAGCAGATAAGGTGTCAATCCCATATTAAATGGAATGGAGAGGATTTAAACTCTAGAGGTGCTATTAATGTAAATTAATCATTTAAGAGAGTATGAAAGATGTAGCCCAATTGGATTTTGTGTGTAGACGTAAACACAATGTCCTGAATTGTGTTCTCTCTTTTCTCTTATCAATTTCTTGTTTCGTCCCTTTTCATTAGTAAACTTAACGTGATTTTTTTAGCCACAGGACAACCTAAATACCCAACTAGAACTCAAATGAGGCCATTATTCACCTCTTAAATCCAAGAGGATTGACATGAGAAGAACTCTAGTCTTCTACACCGAATCGTCATGAGTATCATATTTCAGGTAACTCAATTGCTTGTAACTATATAAGTATTCTCTATGACAACCATATATGTGTGCATTTATGCTCTGGTACTGTGTTTTGGTGTTGGATTAATTAATCCCAAATTATACAATCCAATTATATAACAAAGCATCATTCTCATCCCTATAGTTTATTCAGTCTTCACCTTCATCACTGACTGAGAAGCATTAGTCCTCAGCCCATTAGGGATTTAAATGAGGATGTCTGACGTTTGCTGGTAGTAGCATTCAAAAGTCCCCCGTTCTTCTCAATGTGATACATTAACTTCTTGTTATCCGCAGCATCTATGTAAATAGTTGAGTTTTCATCAATCTCCTCATTCACAAGCATGTTTGATAACTCAGTGACGACCGTCTTCTCCAGCCATCTCCTAATAGGTCTTGCACCATAACCCTAGAAGAATATAATAGACATTCAGCCTAATGACAAAATAGTAAGTAAACATGTTAAAATACAAACCGGTTCGTGACTCTCTGCTAATATAACATCCAATGCTGCTTCAGTCACATATAATTGAATGCCATTTTCTTTAAAAAGGCTTGCAACATCCTGCAATTGAAGCCTCACGACATTTCTCAATTGCCTGTCAGAAATGGGATCAATATCAATATCTCATCCAGTCGATTCAATAACTTGGGCTTGAAGTATTTTATGACAAGTCACATGTCAAAACCTAAGTTAGAACAAGAGAATACAAACACAATTGTGAATAAATGAAATATCTTACATAGCACAACCTATTAAGAGTTCCATGGCATTGTTAGTTTACCTCTTGCATCACCAATTCCTGAGTACTCTCCATCGTACCCTCGCCATTTAATTCTTTCATAAGAAACTCAGCTCCAAGGTTTGAGGTCATTATGATGACCGTGTTGGCAAAGTCGACTGTGCAGCCTAGGCCATCTGTTAACCTTCCATCATCCAATACCTGAAGCAGGGTTTTAAAAATAGTGGGGTGGGCTTTCTCAACTTCATCAAACAGTATGACACTATAAGGCCTCCTCCTCAGCTTCTGTAAGTTGCCCACCTTCCTCATGCCCAACATATCTGAATCACCAGCATAAAATAGTAAGTAATCTCCTTATAAACATGTGTCTCGTAAAGTTTAAACTCAAATTCTATGTACCCAAATTTTTTATCTCAAAAACTAAGCTTTATGTTGAAGATTCAAAACTAGTGTGATGTAGGCTACACCCAGAACGAATTTGGTCCATAGATTTCATTTTATGAACATTTTTCTGTTTTACACAAAGCACTTACCTAGGTGGAGCACCAATTAATCTGGCAACCGAGTGCTGCTCCATATACTCAGACATGTTGATCCAAATCAACAGCTTCTCATCGTCAAAAAGTTGTTCCGCAAGAGCATTAACAAGCTCGGTCTTCCCAACTCCCGTTGGACCCAAGAAGAGGAACGAACCGGTTGGCTGTTTAAGCCTTCCCAAGCCAGCCATTGACCTCAACACGTCAGCGGCAACAATGCAGATTGTCCTACAATTCTTTGATGCAATCTCTTAGCAAGGCCAATCAACCTCTCTTTCTCATTCTTAGCAAGGCCAAGCCTCGACACTGGTATGCCGGTCCAGATACTCACAACTTTTGCAATTTGGTTTGGTCCAACAGCATCTTTAATCATTACATTTTCTTGTATGTCCCTTTCAAGGCTTGCGATTTTATCCTCGACTTCTTGAATTTCACCATTTCTCGACTCAACAACTGTATTAGAATCACATCTCTTTTCAACTTCCTCTAATGCAGATAGGAGCTTTCCCCTTTCCTATACGAGTCTGCGAAGCTCATCTATCCTTTCGTTCTCCTCTCTATATTTATTCCGCAAAGGCTTATTTTTTTTCCTCAATTCTCTGAGCTCTCTTTGCACCTGATTCAATGAGAGAAGTTTCACATCAAGATGAGAGTGAGATAAATAGTAATCATACTACAATGAATTGATACTCACTTCAATAAGTCAAGTTTTACTAGCTTTATTTTTTTCAAGAGAACAAAGCTCAACTTCTAACATATGTGTTTCCCTATTGAGATAATCAATTTTTTCTGGGTGCCTAGCAAGATGGATATTAACATTTGCACAAGCTTCATCAACTAAATCAATTGCCTTGTCAGGTAGCCGACACTCTGAATAGGGGAAAAAATGTATATGAATACTCTATATTGCATTCTAATAATGAAAAGTCATGACTCCTAAATCGAAGGCAAAGTAAACAATTGCAGAACCCAAAAGGATAGGTTATGTGTACAAGTGATATATCGTGCTGATAATTGTGCAACAACCATTAGAGCCTGATTTTGGATTCTAACATCATAATGCTCTTCATATCGTGTCTTCTATCCTTCAAGTATACGAATTGTGTCACTAA
>BRYE01000023.1:30326654-30329154 GCA_030159115.1 Actinidia arguta var. hypoleuca
TGGGATGGAATAAAGTTGGTAAAAGGATCTCTTCTCTGGCTGCAACTCATACCTCTTATGATCAAGGCACCACCCACCTGAGAGTTGTAGTTACATCTGATGGAGGTCAGAGGGTTAAAGTTCACATAGGATCATGGACTAGGGTCGAATCTGATGCTCAAATGCTATTAAAACAGTTGAAGATAATTCAGACATATGAAAACAGGCTTATTCAAGAAATATACAGCAGCCATATTCACTATAATTCCCAAGCCTCTAATACATCTAGAGTAGGTTTCCTTTTTCAACTTACTCATTTTACATAGTTCTGCCGGTAAACTAGTATATCGATGTTCAACCAGTTAGAAACTTAGCAATTTGAACATTCACGCCACAAGGATAAGTTTTGGTGTGTGTGCGTTTGAAACATTTGTTACATCAAAAGAAATATATCACAAAAAAACACAGTTACTTCCCAAGTTTCAGAAAATTTATTTAGCCAAACTCCTGATTGCTCGATGGAAAATACTCCCTTTTCTTTTGTGAATCAAAAAGAAACATCTCAAAAATAAACAATGCTACCAATATACTTGTTCAATATCAGAAGACAGACACCAAACATCCAACCCACCTCAACTAAAGCAAGTCCAGTAATATTCCTTACCATGTTCAGAAAATCTTATGCATCCATAGTATAAACAAGACCAACAGCATTTAGGATGGTATCCTACCTCGCATACGAAAATTTGAAGCTATTGCTCATTAAGTCCAGAAGTAAAATTCATGAGGCTATAATATTCCTGTGTGTGTGCACATACATGGCATTGGAACTTAAATGCATCCAAATCATCCACTTACAGATTCTGTGCCATCTGGATTTCTCACAATCCTCCAGCGAACAATATTGTTGTCCAGGCGAATCCGTTTCTTAGATCCAGATTCATCTGTCACAAAGATATCCGCGTCCTCAAAAGTCTTTGGACCAAATGGTTTTGGGTCAATACCCATTATATTAGAAGCTTTAATCAATTTCATCTGCAACATAATTTTTTTTTAAAAAATAGAGCATTAAAATGTAAATCAACACATCCAATAAATTAAAGAATCACATGGACAATACAAACGCTTAGTAACTAGCTTAGCAAGTACCTCAAGACAAAATAGAAAAAGTGCACAATCACAGGCTCTTTCAAAATTGAATTGCACACAAGGTTTCGATGAAATATAAAGCGCACGTTGACTGTAAATTCCATCCGGACATATTGGAGATGACCAAGCAATGCCTAAGTTAAATGGCCGTGTATTATACATTGAAGGATTTACGCAAAACGTAAGCAAAGAAATTGTATAAAATGCCATCTCTGACAATAGCTCATTAGACAATAGAGAAAATACGTATTGAATTCCACTCCAATTTCATTTTTCCCCACATACATCCTATGACCAATTTAAAAACAAAACAAAAAACAACAACGATATTTGCAGTCCACCCAAATCACACCAAAGATTCCATGAAAAAAAGATTAATTGGTGACCAGATCCCACTTACAAGCAGCGCATGCAATACTACAGATGACACGCTTCAACGAGCTAAGAAAAACATAAAAAATCGTAAAATCAAAGAGAGTAATAATAAGAATTTAACAAAACCAAAGCCTTAAAAGTATATAAAGATCTCAAAAGCAAAGGGACAAAAAACTCATATTCCACTAGAAACCAAGAACTCTTTACGAATAAGAACCCTACCATTCACGTGCACTACTGGATGCAAAAGGGGGAGTCTCCAAAACCAGAATGCAGTGAACATGCATGCCACATAAGCAACTAGACAACTTGAATTCATTTACAATCCCTTCAACTCATGGGAAATGAAGAAGCAGCAAAACCAAACTACTTAGTTAACCTTGTGACTAGAGTCGGTTCCCAAGAAATGTCGAGCGAAAAGCTTGGATATTATAGATGAAATCATGAAATAAACCCTCAAACACCTTAATAGGAAAGGCCATTTATATTAAGGAAAGACCATGTCTCCACTCTGAGACACTTAAAAATAAATAGGCAAAGAATGTTATGGTAGAAACTCCTAATTTCTCTCAAACCCTATAATCCTCCAAAAACCATTGGAACTTGATAGCATATAGCAAACCATATGAAATAGTATCATGCAAGTATTATTTTCAATTTTTCTGTACAGGTGTCTGGGCATATTTTTCAAAATTGTGTGTTGGTGAAATTTTGCTTCTTAGCCCTGTACTTGTAATCATATTTCATGCATGTGATTAATTCATTGATGTTATTATATTGCTAATATCATTGTGTATGTCATTAATTCGCGAATAGTTACGTTGTAACATCAGCGTTTAACGTGTTCACATATATACACATTGGGGGATTTATTGTTGGGTTGAAAATTTGGTTAATTGTAATAAAGGTTGTAAAAGAATGGATTTCGATTGTTCAGAGTGAGCCCTTGTGGTTGAATACACGAATGATTGTTAGGGTGGCCTGAGCTTGACGTCAA
>BRYE01000023.1:30354154-30356654 GCA_030159115.1 Actinidia arguta var. hypoleuca
AAATAATTTTTTTTAAATTATTTTTGAAAAAAAAAGCATTTATTATTTTTATATAAGCCGAGGCAATTTCAAATATGAAAGTACGAGAAATATGACCTGAATGAGATCATTTTAAACCAGCAAGTATATATTCTTCAATTGCTTTTAGAACCATGGTTGTGAGTCTTGTGACCATTGGCTGCCAAAAAATAAACAAAAATATACAATTATGATTACAGAACTAACTATAGGACATACAACAGTAAAAATACATAAAAATAAAATATCGCCAAAAAAGTCATTTTTTTCTCTCCAGTAACAATGTTCAATACTCTTGAAAATTCATCAGTTATTGTTTCAACAAATTCATCTGAACTCTCAAGTGGTTTGTCTTATAAATTAACTAGAGTCACAATACTATAATAATCAAGTGTTTGACCAATAAATAGTATGCGAAGAAGACATTATAAAATTTTCTATACAATTGGAAAGAGACTGACAGGTAAAAAAACATAAAAGTATAATTGCAACTCATACAAATTTGTAAGGCAGTAGTCAGGTGATCTTACAACAATCAACTTCTTGTGAAATTAGCTTACACAATATGAACAAATACAAACGAATTTTTTCACAGATATTCCAAAATATGAGTATAAATTAGGCTTCTCTAATCTTAATATAAGTCTTTCCTAAAAATGCTACTCAAATTGACTCAAAACCGATGGACAGATGTCAATGCTGTTAATTATGAACTTTTTATCTCCACAATTGAGCACCTGTGAAGATGAAGTGGGCCCAACCCTACTATTTAAATTCATTGAATTATTTTTTTTCTTTTTTAATTATTCTTCTACTAATTTTTCTCGACATGAAGAAATCTATCAATTCTAATTCTTTTTTAATTATTCTTCTACTAATTTTTCTCGACATGAAGAAATCTATCAATTCTAAAAAAAGTAAGAAAAAGAAGCCTGAAAAGATGAAGTAAATTGGAATAGCGAATCTATATAATTTTAAAATTTTGAACAAATATTATTATAATAATAAAAAATTTCAAAACCTTCAAGTAGATGTTGCCTCCCTTGGTTCTCCTTGGAGCCCAATTACTTTCCTTGAATTAAAAGGAATTTTTTCTTCACTTTTTCTTCTAATAATTTTTCTCAGCACTCAAACGGATGAAGAAATCCATCCAATCTGCAAAAATTAAGAGAAAATACCCTGAGAAGATGAAGTATAAAACTAACTTTTCTTACTCTAATTTTATTTCTTCACGTTTTAATTTTTCCACTCATTTTATTCAAAACTTCTATTGCATTGTTGTGTTCAAGCTGCTTCTCAGGTAGAAATATAAATAAAAGAAATGAGAAAAGATGAACTCCAAGAACATCATGACATAGCACATACCGCCTTGTTTGGCACTTCGTGATAGCCTTTCCTGGTGCTCTCCTGTATATTAAACATGTTCATGGAGTTCATCATCCCCCCCCCCCCCAAAAAAAAAAAAAAGGAATTACCTCATCATTCAACCATTTGCCCGGTCTCAAATAATGCAAAAATTCTCCAGTGATATCGATATTAGAGTTCTTGTGAGTGACCAAAACCTTCCTCCTGCAAAAGTGTTTATTAGATAAATTAAAATGCCAATCCCTAGCCTTTTGCAAAAGCAAAATGATGTGTTATTCATCACAATGATACCGATTCAAATTCAGAAAGCCCAAGAGACCTCAACCTCTTCTTCCTCGGTAAGAGGCAAGAAAGGCTCCCGAAGAACGTCCCGAGTCCCATCCTGCAAACAATTAAATGGGACAAAGTTATATATACAGTAAATACAGGAATGAAATTTCACCTTCTCCTCCAGTCTCTTGGCTGCGCGCAGTAATTGAAGTGTTTCGCGGCGATTCTCATTCAATTAAATTTCGAATCTCAAGCTGCTCAGCTTCGGACTCCACCTCTCTGCAGTCTCAAACAACTTCTTGTGCAGTTGGAAACCTCAAAAGCTCCAATTTCCGCTCCAACGATATCGTTTCCAACACAGTTCCCACTTCCAAATTCCCATTCGAAGACGGTTGAAGATCTCGTTCCAAAATCTTCCCATCCAATTCCTGCCAACTCCACATGTCTCCTCAGTCCTCACTCTCATCTTCAACAAATTCAACCTCCTCGATGCGCGAATCCTAATACCATCTCTATCAGTCTCTTCATAAACGTCGATCACTTCCTTCTCGTTCTTCAAATATCTTATACTCTGAATCGCGTAATTCTTCGCCTGATCATACTGAAAACTCAGTACATTCCCCATCACATCAACAAACCCCTCCTTCGATTTCCGATTCGAGGTCGCCCAAAACCCTAATCTGGAAACTCTACAAGGGGCATGAACTTGTCTTCTAATCCGATTCACCGACTCCGGGTATCGATATAGTCTTACCAAGTTTGGTCGTCTTCTCCAAGACCACGATCTTACCTGTAGCCCCCCCTCTCTCTCTTCTCGAACGCTTCCATCGTGGATTTCTCTCTCTCT
>BRYE01000023.1:30366654-30369154 GCA_030159115.1 Actinidia arguta var. hypoleuca
ATAACAATTTAAAACATTGAAAAATCCCCTTCTACACTAACAAAACCAATTGATTATTGCCAAAAATTCATAAAAATAACTTCTTATAATGATATTCCTTTTAAAGTCCTAATTGAATAAATTAACGAGACAAATTAAAGAGTTGGGGGTTTGTATTTATTTAAATAGACCGATTTTTTTTTTTCACTTTGGAATGAAATTGGGTCGACATGTTTTTAGTGCATTTAGAGTTTTAGTACATCTTGGGCAGTAATTAATTAATTTCATTAATCCTATAAGAATAAAGACTAATTGATGATTTAAATTATTACCGAATTAAAACTAAATGATTCAGTTGTATTACAATTAAAACTGAAAAATTTAATTTATTCTCATAATCAAATCGTAAGTATTCTCCCTACAAATTATTAACGAAGTTTTACTCTTTGGGATAATAGACAAACTAATTTTTGGACATTTCGATTTAAAAAAAAAAAAAAAATTTAAAAATGGGCCGTAAGCGATACATCCCAAGTGTTTTTGTATATTTGGCTTAAGTCACATTTATTGATTTATGAGGATTGTTGTGGTAAAAATATGGGAAAGCAACCAACAGTTAAAATTACTTTTCGGTCTCGGAGCTGGACTCGACTTAGACTGGGGCGAGCTGCACACTAGCGAACAAAAGTAATCAGCCGGGGTGAGGTCGCTCAAAATTCCTCCGGCGTAAGAATCAGATCAAGGCTATCAGGAGATAATTAAAGATAGTATGGCGAACACAATTATAAAGGTGCCTGTGGTGAGCGTACATTTTTGTTATGGGAGAGCAGCCTTTATATAGACGGAGTAGAGAGCCATGTAGATAGTGGCGGCGAGTTCCTCGTAAGGATAAGTATGGGAGGATATCCCAATAAATTCGGAGATAATGTAAGAGGTTGTCATCTGGTGAGCAATCTGTACTTTTAGGTGTTGTAATGGAGATGGAGTCTGTCGGAGATGGTTCCCTTGTTGTGGTGGAATTCTCATGTAGATGGACTGATCAGGAGAAAGAATAATGGAGAAGTCCCATGGAAACAGACTTCTGATAGGAATGAAGTACTTTTGGAGAAGAAGTCTTCGTGGAGACGTCTTTCTCGGGTGAGGTAAACCACCTCGCCCAATGACAATCTGGAGGAACCGTTTGTGTTAGGCGAAGGGAAGTTAAGTCCTTCTATAAAATAACATGAGGCGACCAAGAAAGTAGGTGCTGTGAACTTTTGGGAGACGTGCACGACTTAGAATATTTAGAACTTAAGAGGTGGCGTATATTTTTCCTACATCAAGGATAATATTTTTATGTATTATAATTAGGATTAATTAAATTAGGATCTTAAAATTATAAGTTCTTAAGTGTTACATCTTACCTATGAGTATTTATTTAACCCACGTCATTTTTATGTAACTTTTAAATCACTTATAAAAAAGCGAGGAATATAATAATAATAATAAAATCAGTCATTGAATGGTTGACACGACGAATTTTAAAGTTGTTCAAAAACTAATGGCCACCGAGTTTTGAACCACCAACAGCCCGCTGGAAAACTTTGGAATCACCTATGTAAAATAAATAATATATAGTAATTAGTATAACATCTTCAACTAAAAATCAAATAATACAATTACATTTATAAATACTTAGTAATACATATAATAAATATTTAAAGAAATAAACTCTTTCGTGATGTTCTCAACCTTATAAAATTTTAAAAATTAACACTTTCATGCTCTCACTCTTCCTCTTGCACCCATTCCCGTACCCATTTCATGCGACTTAGGTTGAGATGTACTAGAAAGTGGAGGGGCTTGTACTTTGGTTTGCATTTTGAAGCTCATGATTTACTCATTATTTGGAATATCTCCAATAGTCTCGCTATCTATAGTTTTGCGTTATAATGGGGAGCCAAAAAAAAAAATTCATACTCCAATAGATTCTCTATTAAATCCTTGAACATATGGAGTGCTAAAGTAACTCTTCACATGTGAAGAGTTACTATTCAAACCCCTAAAATTAAAATACTAATTTATCCGTCATCTCTCATTTCTATCCCCACTTATATAGCCACATCAAACTTAAAAAAAAATTGAAAGAGAATAAAAACAAATTATTTAAATAATTTTGAGCATAAATATGGAGTATTGTTGGAGAAGAAAAATTAAAAATAACTTCCTAAACTTAAGAGAGCCACCATTTAATTAAAATGTGGGGCATAAATAGAGAGTATTATTGAAGATATTTTTATATTTTATTTTTTAAACTATCACGTTTTTGTTTATATCATACCTAAGTTAAGTTTTTAATTTATTTAGTCTCCCACCTATCAAAAATCGATTCAATAAGTAGGAGAGCAGGCAAACACGATGGGAGTCCGATCAAAATGGCCATTTGGGGATATGTATAACTCGATTTTTTGCTTATGAAATGCTAGTATAGGGAGGAGTGGAATACCTTTTCAAGTATGAGTCAAGTATGGGTGGAATCTGA
>BRYE01000023.1:30389154-30394154 GCA_030159115.1 Actinidia arguta var. hypoleuca
GAAAGAGCAACCAGCTAAAATAATTGCAAATAACCATAAAGAGTCACATTCTAACAAAAGAGGATTAAGTTTTAATAAAGGGGTCTATTTAATTTATTTTTTTAGTTGAGGGAATTACGTGATACTTGCTCATAGTTGAGGGAGTGCTATTGAAATAAGTCTACATATTATGAGGTTATTTTTATCATTTTACTTTTTTTCGTCAACAGATTAGAGACAATATTAATTTTCTATAGTTTACGAGTCTGTTTGATCAATTTTTTTAGATGAGGGAGTTAAGTGATACTCGGTTATAGTACAAGGGGTGTTAGTTAAATTTTACCCAAAAAAAGTTGATTTGGGGTGAAAATTATTCTAATTTTTAAACGTGAACATCTTGTGGACGAGAAAAAATTCATTACAATGGATATATCATTTAATAATAGGGTGACGTCTCAATTTTAAAATTGATGATTAAGATCTTGCCACATCACATAGGTTTATTAATATTAACCTAAACAACGTCGTTTTGATGATTTGATTGAAAGCAATTAACAAATTTTACTAGATAGTAAATTTTATTTAATTGAAACCGATTAATAATTTTACTTCACCATTGGGAGTTTATTTGGGTTTTTTTATCCTATTTTTCTTCAAAAGTTCAAAAGTAAAAAAAAAAATAGTTCTTTTATCCAAACTGGGCTGATGTTTAATTTTAATTAATTGGTGAAATAAACAAAAAAAAATATATTGGGCATAAACCTTAAAAGAAAAAAATAAATATTTAATTACTTGCATCTAAACAACTTAGGTTTGATTAGTTATATATATATATATATAGTCATGTGAGACGCCATTATCTGAGACATTCATTTTACTAGGAGATGAGGTGTCAATCCTATATTAAATGAAATGGAACGGAGATGATTTAAATCCCTAGAGGAGGTGTCATTGATATAAATTAAGCATTCAAGAAAATGAAAAAGATGTCATTGCTTACAAGACTACTTTTGCAGCAGCAATTTATCATTTGCTAGAGTTTTCAGTGAACAAGCGAAAGACCCTCTCACCTTGCTCAGGAAGATTGAAGCCGGTAAGAGGGACGGCCTAAGCTCCTGGACCAGGTTGGTGAATTCTCATAGTCATTGGCTTCTTTGTATCTATGTGTACAAGGGTTAGGGTGCTGCTCTCCCTGTCGTGGGATGGGTGGTGGTGTTCGAGGCTTTTTGCCTTCTTTGCAATAAAATTTAACTTACCAAAAAAAGCTCACTTTACCCATGAGTTTGAGGACTTAAAAGTGTTCGTTAGCTGAAGTTAATTGATAGTTAGTTTGTTAAGCTCACTTGGTCAGGCAATGGCCATAGCTTATATAATAAACTCTAGTATTGAAATGACCACCATGTTTGAGCAAACCCAAAAAGCCATACTCATTCGTCATTTCTCCAAATGCTCTATTATTTGAAGGCCCAATGTGAAATATTTTTTAGTTTGAGGATCAAAGTGAAAACTGGTTATACATTAAGTTGGGAAAATGTTAAGTTGGGCAACTTTACTGTCAAGTTTGAACAAAATGTAAAGTTGGGCACTTGGGAAAATGTAAAGTTGGGCACTTATAATAAATCTTATTATAATAATATTGTTTCGATTTATTTATAGGAAAATTAACAAACATTATCTTTCAATATCTTTTTTGCATTATCTCAAACACATAAAATAAATATTATTTTTCAGTCTAGCAAACTCGAATCAATATAGATTACATGAAATGAACATCAATGACTCTATAATATAATAAATTTAATATGTAAACTTATTAAATAAATATATAGGAGATCACCTGATCAATAATTTTGCATTCGGTTCATGTCTGGGCACCTTGAGTAAATTTGACAATTATGCACCACACGGCCTCATTGTTGCCATATTATTCATTGTCTGTTTTTTTTTCTATCCTAATCCAAATGAGAAAAACCGTGTACAAGGTGATTGGGCCCATTACAATTGAACGGTAAATTGTCGCCAAAATTAATTAAACAATTAAATTCTAGAAAAGAAAAAGGTACATTCTGAAAATAAATTGATAAAGGATTGAGTTTTGAATAGAAATAATTGTTTTTTTTTATCATCAGCAAATGGAAATTCTTGTCTAATAGAAGCTCAAAAAAATACTTTTTATTTTAAAAATTGTGATTAGGATTTTTAATATTCATCTCCATCTCGTAATTGCAATTGCTTCAGCTGAAAACCGCGCTCTTCATCTCCTGAACCATCCCCACTTCCCAAACCCCCAAAGACCGTACTCTTTTCTCCAAACGTTCTATTCGTGGAAGGGCTAATGTGGAGTTTTTTTTAGTTTAAGGGACCAAAGTGAGAAACTGAAAATATTATGGAGGGACAAAATATAATTAATCCTTTGGTCTCGCTGATTTCAATTATTGGGCAAATCATCCGTCGCCACGTGTTCCGGCACGCACTTAAAAAAGTAAGACCATGTTTAGATACGTGAATTTAAAATATAGGAGTTTTAAATACTTATACTTAATTCGTTCAGTATGTTTGGATGATGAATAAATTAAATGATTTGAAGTCAAAGAAGATCACTCGTTGAATTTAAGAGAAAAATAAATAAATTTTAAATAATTTTAAAATACGCATTATTTGACAAAAAAATCCCTTCACCTCTCCATATATCTTAACTTGCCTCCAAATCTTCACTCTCATCTTTTCTCTCTCCCCTCTCTATCCTCTACTCTCTCTCTCTCTCTCTCGTCGTGTCTATCTCCTTCTCTCTCTCTCTAAAATAGATGTTAATTAAAAAAATTAAAAAAATATATCCTAATGAAAGACTAAAAATCAATAGATTTTTGAAATTTTTAAGAATTAAGATTTCAAATACATAGATTTGAAACTCACGTATCTAAAAGAGCCTAAGTGAAGTTTCCTTTATGAGCAACGAGAAGGAATGAAGCTGCATATCATTAATTATCAAAAAAAAAAAAAGCAACACATTATTCATCGTTCTTTTTTTCAAAAATTTTTGTCTTAGGATTTTGTTAAAGAGTGCCATAAGGGCATCTTTAAAAAGGTATTAAATGTAGTTAATCACTCCCACTATCATAGAAAATAGAAAAGAATTTAAATGTATCATTAAAAATTAAAGTTCTAATAAAAATTCTTTTATGGAGACCAAAATACCCTTTATTACAATTTTTTCTAGTTTACCTTTTTAAATCCTTGCCCTTTATTTTACCTTTCATCTTTTACTCACTTATTTTTTTTTCCTTCTTATGGCAATAAAGGTGTTTCTAAAAAAAACTAAAATCTACAATAGAGCAAGCCTTGTTCATTAGCATTTTGATGACTCGGAGGCCGGAGCTGAAAAGGGTGTTTTTGTCCAGTTATTAAAATGTTGGTTTTTGAAGACAATGTCTTATTATAATTATTCTGTTTTTACATTCTCAATAAAAAAAATGTCTTGATTAAAATTATTAATGCATCATTAAGACATCCTTAATTGGTGCCCCAAAGGCACCCCTGACCATTATTTTACCCTAACAAGTAACAAAACACACATGTAAGCCTTTGTTTTTTTCGCTACATATAAGTTAGGGAAAATTTAAAAAAAAAATTTTAATTTTTGACCAAATGTTTCTAGACACTAGAACTTAAATTTTTTTAATTAAACACCTGAACTTTAAAGTCTGTAGTCAATTAAAATCCTAAGCTCAAATTCCGTTAGAAACTGATGAAAAAGTTCATGTTGCCGCTTAGCTGGACATCTAGCCACACTTAGCAATGACTTGAAAACCCTAATGTTGTGAGACTTAAATGTGGTAATTTTGATTAAGGATTTAGGAAGGTATTTGTAAAGAGTGGGAGGAATGGAAGAAAATAGCAACTTAGGGCCAACCCCCCAGCTTGCAATACCTAATCCCACGAAAGCCAAACATTCTAAATCATCGGGCCACTAGAGTTTTTCCTGATCATTAACAGGACCCAGGATTAGTCAAAGTACGAGCTTACTAGCCCGGACATCCAGAAAAAAAATTTATTTGTAGAGAGAAGAAAAAATACAAGATTAAATAGATAAAATTTAAATCATTGGATTCGGAAACTTTACACTTATCTTTTATTTTTTTCCCCCTAAATTCTTAATCCAAATCGTGTTACTGTTTTTGTGATTATTCTTGTTACTCAATAATTTCTTTACAAATCCATGTTGATTGCGCACACAGTGAAGCTTCGTTGTGTGATTATTTTCAGTGTTAAAATTGCAAATGTAGATGTCACTATCACATAACTGTAAATGAGATTTTATGGATCTAAGGTATCCAGAAGAAAGAAAGAAAAAAAGAGTTGATTTGGGCAGAATTTTTTTCCAATTATTAAGGATGAACATCTTTCTGCCCAAACGAGCCAAAACCGTCTTAGCAATTAGATTGCCATTGTCACCACCGCCATATCCTCACCATATCTCCAAAACGCCACACCCTTACCCACCATTGCTTCCGCTGCCGCCATCTCCACCACCCACACCGTCAAGGCGGAGAGAATTAAGAACTAGGGGGCATAGTCTGGATTTTTGGACATTACTCCAAATATCCCCATGTTTAAAAAACATATATCAATTAGACCCTATATTATTGAATTAGTGCCCACCTTAAATTAACTTAGAACCCTTAGATCTTTTCAGTTTTACGAAAAGCCTCACTTACAAGATAAAATAAAAATATCATAACAGTGGAAAGAAGAAAAAATAATACAATTGTAATAACGTAATTAATGATTTCTATTAATATTACAAAAGCTTTTAGTAATATAAAGTTAGTATTTTTAACTTACATAATATTTATCATATTCTAAATAAAACGTATAAAATTGAAACTTTTCTAAAATATATCCAAACAAAGTCGGATTCTTATTCTAAATCTTATTAGGACTTTATTTTTCTCTCTCTAAATTGAAATTAACATTTTTATTTGTTTCAATCTTATGTTTTCATTTTGGTATGAATAATCTGA
>BRYE01000023.1:30506654-30509154 GCA_030159115.1 Actinidia arguta var. hypoleuca
TAATTCCACGCCCACATCAATGCAAATAACACAACAATTGGGTGTTACTCTCCAAATCAATTCTTTTGGAAGTTAAAAATCATCATATTCTGCGAGCAAATCCAAAAATTCAATAATCTAGACCACACCTACATAGCAGTTAGCACACATGAAAATAGAATCACCAGTTTCTCATCATTAATATAGTTTTGGCTAATCGATACCTTTCTTCAAATATAGGATCATCAATTTTCTTTTGCCCCAAACAAAAAGCATTCAGTCACAAATTAGGGCATTGCAGTTTTGGCATCCCAACCGAAATACAAACAGAGTTTTCCCTAATTTTCCGACTTCAAATTCTAGGGTTTTGAAAGAAAAAAACTTCATAGAAGCTGATTCTAGGGATTTTGAATTGAAAACCTAGAATTAGCTTAATAGAAAAGTAACTAACCAGTTTGTATGCGGGAGAGATATAGAGTTGAAGTTTCTCTGTCTTCAACTATGAAGACTCGAACTCTTACGATTCTCTACACGTCGTCGTTTAACGGGTTCATTCAGTAACCACCGCCGATCTTCGCCGGAGATAAACCAACGCCGTGCACTATGCGGCGAGAAGATATTTCTGTGGAGATGTTGCGGAGTTTTAATCCAGGGGTTTGCCACGACATTAGCCAGGGACGAGTTTCAGACAACGACATCGTTTTGGCAAGACGGTCCCCCCTACCGATTTGGCTATGTGATGAAGTTCATTATTTTTGGATTAAATGTGTACGTGATATTTGATGATTCAGACTGTTTATTTTTTAGTTGTCCTTACAATAAAGATGAGTAATAAAAATTAAAATAATTATGTATTAATAATCTTATTTTTAGAAGGCAAAATCACGCATATTCTATTATGAATTAAATTATACTGTCAAAACAAATGTAACTTAATATGATAGTTCATAAAATTCAATCATTTTAATTTTGATCACAAATCATTATTACAATGATATCTAAATGATAAACGGTTTGAATCATCCAATCACATACACATTTGGCCAAAAATTATTCAATTTTACGATGAAGTTGAAATCAATACAGGTATCTGTATACTGGTATATTATTTCGAATTTATTTATGTCATATGCATTTTTTTGAGTTAATAGACTAGAAATACTATCACAGTTAGATTTTTAGCCACACATCCCACGTTTTAAGACATTTAAATAAGAAATCATAAATTTAAAGTGAAGAAATCCTTCTAAAATAATTTGGGCTTCAAAAATTACCGAACAATCTTTTTAAAATTTTAAAATTTACAAAAAATATCGATTATGTTTGATACAAATCGATACAAGCCAGTATAAGATAGTATTTTGAATAATACAATACGTAGAATTTAGTATACAATTTTCAATTATTTAGAATTTAGGATTCCAATTATTTAGAATTATTTAGAATTTAGGATAAATAAAAGAAGAAAAGAAGATAATCATTTTCAATTATTTTCTGTCATGTTTTTTTTAAAAATTCTCTTGCACTCTCTAAAACGTATTACAGTGTAGTTTGGGCTTGTGAGCTTAATATAGAGACTCATAATTCTCTCTCTCTCTCTCTCTCTCTCTCTGTGAAGATGGGATGTTGCAACAGCAAGAACGTGGATTCGAAGGCCACTAGATGGTTCCTTCCATTTCTAGTCAATCAACCAATTCTGCCTATATATTCATATTAATTGCGAATACATTTATTTTTGTTTATGAATTTTGTTGGCATGTGTTTATTGTCATTCTCTGTATTTGCAATTGAGTTTCTGAGCGTTTTTAGATTGTCTGCAGAAAATCCTACACCATGTTTTGGGTTTGATCAGAAGATGAGCGGTTTTGTTAAGAGTTGGAAAGAGCGGAGTGACTAATTTAACCTGATAATTTTGTCAATTTAATTTGTGGGATTGACTAATATAACCTCATAATTTTGTCAATTTAATTTGATGTTGCAATGCTATTTTTTTTCTCCGATAACTCGGTATCTTGCTCAAAGACCAATTAATCCGGATGACCAATCCCGCCGTCTACTAACGGGAGGTCAATTAAAATCGGGATAAAGTCTCGTATGAACTGCCTCAGCTTTAGAATTAATAAGATCTTGAATATTTCAAACTTCAAACCTTAGAAAAAAATAAATTTTTAAGTTCCGAGTTAGACCATCAAGTCAACTCCTGAGAGTTAATGTTTAATTACTTGTTAGATTGTTATCGCATGATTTGAGATTGTGTCATTGCATATGATCACTGGTTTTGGTTTAATCATTGTCGATGGTTTTGATAATAGTCACTATTTGTCATCACTTCATATTTTATATATGAAAGTTCCAATTATAGGTTGACTAATCCCCTGGCACCATGCTTAATTGCATGCCGCTCTTGTTTACAACTTGGGTGGGTTCGGGTGACCTTAAAGGTGGCCACAGTTGTATATTAGTTACTAGTCTTTGTTGATGAGAATTTATCACGTCTTGCATTGACATTTAAGATTTTTTT
>BRYE01000023.1:30546654-30554154 GCA_030159115.1 Actinidia arguta var. hypoleuca
TCAAAAGAATTACCTCAGTAGAATATTAAAACGTAGGGTTGTTATCGAAAATAGCAATTGAGTGAGGGACCAAAGACGAAGTTGACTGCAATTAAATTGTCAAATAGCCCTTTGAATAGAATAGGATGAAAGGTAAGCTCATTTGCACAAACATAATCCAAAAACCCATGTGAGTTGTTGTTGTCAATCCCTTTCATGTAATCGGTGTTCCGAGAAGGACAAAGATGCTTGTTAATTCAAAATTTAGGTCCCGTTTTTAGGTGGACCTTGTACTAGTTTTAGGTGCTCCACGCATTGCCCAACCTTCTCTATCCATGGACAATGATTTGTGTTAATTCAAACTTAAATTTAGAAGGTAGCACTTAGGCCTCTTGGCATTTCTTCACACTCAATCCAAGCTTTGCCAAGTAGAGATCAAGGTGGGATTTTTGCGAAAGTCCAGGGAAACAAAGTGGAATTTCAGTAGCTACAGTCTCATAAACGCAAAGTACCAGATGGAAGGGGGTTATTACAACTTGACTTAAAAGTACAAGGATTAACTGTCATAATCGAAAGTGAAATAGCTAACAAAATTTTAGTAAAAGTCAACGGGGTGATAAATGTAATTAGTGCAATACTTTTATGGGTAAACTCTCCAAATGGTTCCAAGAAAATAAATGTCATACACAAAACCCCTGCTTAAAGCTAGGTGTTGGAGATGTGATAGATAAACGGCATTACCTCTATTTTTTACTATCTGATTTTCACGACTCAAAACCTGTGCTATAGTACTTGGATATATAGTATTTATTATTGCGCAAGATCACGATAATCTAGTCTCATCCATACCGTAATACTTAGAGATGTGGTACTTATTATTATGCCAGATCACGATATTCTAGTCCAAGTTCTTGCCTTGTTTGTTAAGACTTTTGCACTATTACATCAAAGGGAGACATGATTTAATATATAGAGCTATACTTTGAGACATCAAATTTATGCATGGAATGCAACTTGTTTCATGTGGCTCATGAAATAGTGTTTTATCTTGTACAATCATAGTTGACCTAGCCATCTCATTGTACACCACACATCTATGCTGTGGCCATAACTCATGGGGACCAATCCATTGTGGGGTCATAGTGTAGAATTTTCTGTGGGTTCTCACCACTTTCTCTTCACTGTAGAACAACCAATTATTTATGTTTTGATTGGAAATTCCCACGACTATTAGGCTGTTTTTGGATTAACGAATTGATAGAGTACAAGAACAAAAGAAAGGAAAAAGTTAATGGAACTAACAGTTTAGATTTAATTTTTTTAGTTTAAGCCTATTGATGCGATAATAAGGAGTAGAGATATGATTATTGGTATTGACGACACTAGAGAAAGAGGTAGGCCGAAGGTAACATTAGATGCTATAGTAAGAAATGATATGATTGGAATGAATCTCAATGAACATTTAATTCCCGATAGAGCTCAATGACGTAAAATGATTCATGTAGCCGACCTCAACTAATTGGGACAAAGACTTATTTGGTTTGGTTCACAAATCTCTCTCGAAATTCTTAATCTAAACACAACTGAAGACAATACAAGGGAAAAAGATATGGTATATGGAATTGAATGATTGAGTTATGATATACATAAGAGAAAAGTTTAAAAAACATACTTTTACACATATTTGTTTAAACTCTTTCTCATAAGATGTGTAGACCGTACTAATTGTAATAGCTAAATTTATTTAAATTTAGTTAATTTGATCTAATATAGCTGCTTTGATATTTGAATTTTTTCATCTTAGTGATTTTTTTGAAATCTTTGACTATAATTCTTTTTTTTTTTCGATTTTTTTTGGATAAGCAGAATTTGAAAATCTAAACAAATTGATCGAATTTGCAAAAAATCCCACTTAAGGCAAAACAATTACCTTACTTTCAAGTAATAACAATTATTTTTGTCTTTAAAGAACTTTTTTCTAAACTTAATTACAATTTGTACATTAACACATAACTCTCAATAAAAAACACTAAAAAAATATAAAATCTTGATCAAACAGTTAAAAAAATCACTAAAAAAAATTAAAAATTAACAGATTTAAAATAGGTACACCAAACTACACCCATTGAGAGTTTATACAACTGGATGTTAAGTGTGGATGATAGTGGCCCATTTGCTGATTTGTCATCGTCTGGATAAGAATCAAATGATTAGGGCATTCTGTACCCTTCTTATGAAGTTCCCATATCTAAACCCTCGAGAAAGAGAGGACCAGGAAGTCGGCAGGGAGGTCAGGGGACTAGAAGAAGAGAACAAAGAGAATATCTTTCCTTTTTTCAAGAGGAAAAACCAGAAACATTTATTTTAATTATAATTACTTTAATAATACGAATCATTACAGAGAGAATTTTTATAATTATTTTAATGTTGGAAGTAGATGAAACATTTTTCGATTTTTTTTTGTTCATAATCAATTTTGTATAGCAATTTTAATAATAAAAATAAAATTGATGGTTAACAATTTTTTGAACTTATTTTCCAGGAATTTTAGGCCACTAAGGCTGTATTTGGATCATGAATTTGGTCAGGGAAAATAAAATATAAAAGTTAGAGAATTCAACTCTTCGAGACCGTTAAATCCTTTACCTTTTGTCTTTCCTTTTCATTTTCCTTCACCCAATCTTTCATCCAAACACAGCCTAAAGAAATGTGTTTCGTGGGCTGCATTATTAGGTTTCTATAGACCTGCAATAAAAGGCTTCATAACCATGGCTACTATCCATGAGAATATCACATCCCATTGGGTTTTACATGGCCCATTTTGCTACTATCCAGCCCATTTTTGCTACCCAAAAAAATGGATAGGCCCACTTTCTAGCCAATAAACCTCTTAAAGCCCTTGCAAAATGTTTGGAATAAAATGAGTTTTTTGAATTATTTTTACCTTAGGTAAACTTTTTTTCATATTTAGTTACTTTTCTAGTTTGTCGTTATTAGAAGAATAAAAAATAAAAAATCAATAATATCTAAAATAATCTAATTTTGAATTAATTTGGATTTTAGTCACTTTTTTTGTAAATATTTTTTTTAAACTTTTCCTACTCCTCTAATTTAGACAAACCGGAAAAGAAAGAAAACTTTGACAAGAATATAAAAATGGTCATTAAAAACGAGCATAATATAAAAGAATTCATTTTATCCCAAACAATGTGTTACCATCAACAATTTGGATGGAGTTAAGGAACTGGGTCTAATCTAGAAAAACTAATAGGTTAAGGGCTAATGTGATATAATTATTTGTTCTCAAGGTTAAACTGGGAAGTACATTAAGGGGACAAATTATAATTTACCCTTTTGAAAACATAACAACAAGGCCCGGGGGCTGACCCGAAATGAGCAAGATAAGGCCCATTTCAGCCCGGCCTAGGGTCTGACATTCCCCTGGTTGGGCCTGACAAGGGTTTGAATCCGGCCCAGCTCGGCGTGAGCGGATGCTTCAAGAATTGAAAAATTAAGGCCCTGTTTTTTTAAAGATATTTTAACAATTTTAGTTTTCTGGGTTTTTTAGTTTTTGGTGAAATTTTTTTATTATTTGATTAAAATTTTATATTTTTTTTTTGTCTTTTTGACGAGAATAATTTCAAAAACATAAAAAACTATTCATATTTGGAAAAAAGAAATCACTAAAAAACAAAAAAAATCACTAATTAGTTGAGTAAAAATAATTTTTTTTTTTGTCTTTAGTGATTTTTTTAATTAAATAATATTATAATATTTTCATATTTCTCTAGTCAAGAACGACTAAAAAAGTATAAAAATCCTGATCAAATAGTGAAAAAACTTTACTAAATCGAATTTTCATCCTCCGAAAAATAAATAAAATAGTATGATAATCTTAAAGAAAAAGTAATACTTATTGATACTTTCCCTTGAAACTAGGTCCAGTAAACATAACTTTTGTGCTTCCCAAACAACCCCCTAATTCATGAGTATCCATCAAGTCAAGCCCTTACCAGCATCCATGGCAACTTTAGGAACATGACACTAGGCCCAAAAAACAAAAAAGAAAAAAAAAATTAGATTGACCTCAAGGGAGATCTAACTAGGGTGAACGGGCGTTTATAATTGTTATAAAAATTAACTTTCGTTTTTGTAAGAGAGATTTTAGATTCTAACTATTAAGAAGAAGAAGCTAAAGTGATTGTAATTATTGTGAAATTATGAATTTAAGCAGCTAAACTGTGTTTGTTGAAAAAAATTTCAAATAACTTTTTTGTGTGAATTTATCTATAATATCCTTACTCTTAATTTAATAAAATAAATAAATAAATTTATTTTTTTAATTAAAAATACAATATCAATAAAGAAAAATACTAAGTGTTCATGGAAAATTAATATTAAAAAAATAATAATTAAGCATTAAACGACGATTTATGATAGTTGAAGAAAGTGGTGGAAGAAAAGACAATAACTAAGTGTGGGATGAGTCTTCAATATATATAATTGTGATGAGTCTTCAAATAAGCAATGGCAAATACCTACTAAGGATCCGTTTGGTACTAGCTTTTTAGTTGGCTTTTTTTAAGTTTATAAGTAAAAAAATTTGATTTTTCTGTTTTTGTTTATTTATTTATTTGTAGTTAAAGTAAAATAAAAAAATTAAAAAAAATTAACTTTTTTGATAACAAATTTTAAAAAAAACTTGACTTTTAAGTATTATCAAATAGAGCCTAAATCTTATTTTGTCTCCCTAAACTATTCATTTTTTTTTCTATTTCGTCCATCAATAACGATTACATCTATTTCATCCTCAAACCATGGAATTGGAGTCCATTTGGTCTTAATGAATGACGAGAAATGGTTATTGTGTGGACGGAAGTGCATCACGTGGACTACACAATCCTGGGTCAAGGGGGTAACAGGCATTTCGTCTCCATACAAAGCCATCCAGCTTCTATATGCAAACTGATTCGGTCTCAGCACACCCGACATTCTTAATAAACCCGACCTAGTTTTAGGAATTCATTATTCATCTCAATACACCTACATAGTATCCCCAATATATCCATATTCAACTTAGCAAACCCTAACCTTATATCAAACAGCCTCATCCGCCGCCACCACAACAAAACCATTCAATTCCAGCATCACACAGCCACACCACCGTCCTCACCTTCGTCAGCACGTTCCCCTCCTCCCCCCGTTGACCGCAAGCCTCGTTCAGTCCCTCTGGTTAGGGTTCCAAAAATCCACGGGAGTCTTCGTGGATGGCAATCGATCACACTTCCTCCAGGTTCTGTACTCGCCAATTCATTCTCTCTCTAGCTGTTTTCGCCTTTCATTTCACTGGCTGATCTGATGTTTTCAACTCTAAAAAATAAAAATTGTCATACTTCAATCGTAATTATGCCCTAGATTTGCTGATCTCAACACTTGGAATTCGATAGAAAGTGGATTTCCAGGCTTGGAGAGGTGGGATGTCTATGGCGATAGTGGTAGAGGGGGAGTGGTTTTTGGGCAGTGAATGTGGGGGATGGGCACAAGTCCCATGTGTTTTTTTCCAAAAGTGGGGTGTCCTAAGTAGATCGAGGATGAAGTGCCTTGTGAGAAGATTACGGCGAAATTCTCAGGCGGTTAAATATGGAAGGAGATCCCGAAGATATTGGAGATAAAATTGAAAGATGTCATATGGAGATTATACCGCGAATGTAGGAGACGTGATGGAGAGAAAGTCTCATGTAGGTAGAGTTTAAAGGTCATCCCATCTTCAAAGTGGATGGCGAGATGGAGCTATAATCGGCGAGCTCACCGATATTAGCGAGGTGAGCATTGGTAGAGATAAGATTTCATATTCTTCTTGCCCACTAGCTAAATGGTGAGGTGACGCTCTAAAAGCAATTCTGGCAGTCATGGAGTTTGTGCGAGTCTAATACAGGTCACGAAGGATGTTGGCGACATGAACTTCATAGGGGCGAGGTCATCATGTCAGGTAAGCAGGTGGGGATTTTATCTCTAATAAGTGGCAACAGAAGATATCGCCGCTTTGCTTAACGTCGCCTTCTTCTTGTCTCCCGGTGGCGACGTGATCCCCTTTTTCTTGGCATCAGATGCCAGTTTGCCGTTCTTGGTGGGCGTAATGTCGGGCTCTCGTCCTGGGGACGCTTCACACCAATGACTAACCCCTTTGTCTCCGAGGTTGACCTTGTCGCCAGGCTCACGTCCTTTGACACCCCCCACCCCACCCCACCCCACCAGCTGGACGAGCTTCTTCAAACTGATTTTTTTTTGACATAGCTGCGAACAAAAAAACAATGTCAATTAATGGAGGAGGTAAAATACTTAGAGAAGGAAGAAGACATTACCATCCGATCTAAGCACATGGGGTAGCTCTGGGTCTGATCGGGCTTTCGATCTAGAGACCGAGCTTGAACTCAAACTATAGAGTCCCAAGCCCAAGACGGGATCTCAGACTTTTTCCCCTAATAGCCTTAACAGTGTAAAATCAGGAAAGCGAGGTAAGACTTTCCTCATTTCCTTCCTGATAGTTCCTATGTATTCTACCGAGCCATCCCGGGAATGATCGCCTCGGCGAGATTCATCTCGGGAATGGTGAGACTCACCCTTGTTGCCTGTAGCTGGAGCTGCACCGCCCGTTGATATGTTCTCGCCATTGTCCCCACCACTGGACTCTATTGACTCAGTAGCAGGCTTAAAACACCTACAGAAGTACTTAGATTCGAGAACTTCCTTGATTGTAAAGAAGGCTCCCTCCTCTAGTGATCCCAAAATATCGCCAAGCCTTTTGGCAATATTTTGACTCAAAGTGTAATGGGTTGGCTGATACAATCGAAAGTGAAGAGCGTAAAATAAAATTTTAGTAAAAATACAAGAGTCCTAAGTAAAATTTACTCTAAAAAAAATACAAGACAAATAATTATTGGACCCTCTCCAACTCCAAGTCGTGGGAACAGTTAACAATTTCAGCAGCAGAATTGGTTTGTGGTTTGATTATGTGTATCATGTTCTGTGGAAGTTATAAGCTGCAATTTTTGTTTTTATTTATATGCCCAAAACAATTTAGAAAGATAAAACATACATGATTTTTGAAAGCTCTAATTGAAAACTTTTCAATTTTTATTTTTAACTAAGTAATTCTAATATAAATTCAAGTATACCAAGCAACTTTCACAGGGCAAATGCTGGGGCAACTGAATTATTTGTAAATAATAATTGCAACAGAAGTATTTGAAAATATCACAGATGGGACCACAAATTAAAGTTTTTGGTCTTACTATATTTAAAGCCTAACCAAAGCTCCTCCAGGAGAATGTACCTATACCTAGGATGAAGTTGACATGAGAGAGAGAGTATTGATGTCGTGATACTGGTGCTATATATAGATCTATATCCAAATGAAATATATCGACATTGTGGGCCCAATAAAATTGACTAATTTGTTCTAGAGTAGAGGGTGAACAATTCGGTGACGTTTGTTAACCCGTTAATTTCATGATCTCAGAT
>BRYE01000023.1:30649154-30654154 GCA_030159115.1 Actinidia arguta var. hypoleuca
GGGAGCCAACTCCCCGCAGGACCCCTGGTCCTCTTTTGACACTACCCACCTATGTGAGTATTCAAGTCTTTTCTTCTGTCCAATCACATCGTTTCAACTAATTAGAATTCACACGATAAATAAATGAACATAATTGTATTCTTTCGCTCGGCACTGCTTCTACCGAGTTCTAATGATTATTAAACTTTCATATTTTAAAAAAATTCTAAAATATGCACCATATCATGATGACTTAATCATAGCTAATGAATGAGTAAAACTATTTCTTTGGTTTCTTTAATGTTTTAAAACAGAAAAAAAAAAATATTTGGAGAATCTCATGCCATGTGATAGGGAATCCCTTGCATTCAGAAAACTATTGCTCTGCCCATGTGCTGATCATGTGCCTACCTACCAATCTTCCAACTTTCTTTATCAAGAGGAGTTATTGCATGATCCTTTATCAATGCTCTGTGCTCATTGAGCAAGGAGCTACACGGTACATTTAGCTCTTCTAGTCGCTCCTTTGACACCTTTTCAGTTATTAAGAATTTAGTGCGAGAAAGTTATTTGGTAAACAAGTAAATTAAAGTAACCCTATTGAGAAAGTTAAAGTGAACAATAAGAAAATGCTGAAAACTACGATTTTTCAATATTTTTCCTTTTCGTTTCTCATTTTGCTACAGTTGTTGTGAGTGTTCAAAGCTGGAGTTTTGACAACATGGATGATAAGACAAACAATAAAGGAATGAAATTCGATTACCTCGTTTTCGCAATCTACAAAGGATCCAGACAACAGCAGAAATGGCCACCGGCACTAAACACTCGGCTGCAGGGCCGTGAATGCTAGCTGAATAGGAAGGGCAACAGTCTCAGTTATCAATCTTCCCGAACCTTCTGTCTGCAATTTTAGAAGGCTATATCACCTTCACGGTGCCTTTACACTAGCGTAGCAGGGCAACTCAAATTCAGCAACACAACGGCTACCGTCAGAAAGTTGGATAACAGGAGGATGCACATGAGACAGTTCACTACACCACGGAAGAACAAATGCATATTTTTCGTAGACGTCGTGTTCCCCTAATTTTATAGTGGTAACTATATTCTATACCATGAGATGAGCATTAAAACGAGACTATTTTCTATGTATTTGAAATTTCATATGCAAAAATCTAGTTACAAAATAAAAATTTCCGGCAAATATGCAAAAAGACACAAGACAGGCAGGACGCAGTCATTGCGTTCGGTAACGAGGTCAAAAGCTAACCGGTCTATATTCTCTAAATAAGCACCCTTTTGAGTTCAAAACCTAGCATATTCAATGTCTCTGTTATCCTCTGGAAAATGCACAGGCAACAATCCTCCAAAGTCCAAAATACATTGTAATAAGCCAATCAAACTTTGAGTAAATAAGAGAGCACAAGTTCCTTTCAAGATGAGAGGTGTGGTGGTCAAGCGTGAAATAAAGTACCGTCAAGCAATTAATTAAAGTGAGGAACTTAGGATGGTTTATTGCTTAAGATGTTGGCATTATAGAATGTTGCAAGTAATTTCCCATCAAACTGCCTAAATTTAACTCTAGCAAAAGCTATTTTTATTTCCTCACAAGCAAGATGTCACCCTTGCCATTACATGTCCACTACGTACACAATATCCAAAGATGGGATTATGAAATTTGATAACAAACATGCCCAGTTATCCATTAGTAAGATGAAAGAACAAGGAAAGAAATGCAGTAGGGGGATGTCATTGATCATAATAACGCAAGTATTTTCTCTTTAGTTCCTAAACTGCACAAAGTTGTGAAGACCCTGGTTTCCAACAAGGCAATCATTTGTTTTTTGGGGGGGACTATGTAATCAGCCATGTTCCTGAAGAGTCAGAAAACAGAAAAAATCAATATCCTAGTAAAATAGTAATATAGATTAATGGCATCTCCATACAATCTCAAGAATAATAGTGAAGAAGCTACAGTATGCCTATTAAGTTCTTTCTCTTCTTTTTGTAATTCTTACGCTTATTTTTCTTTCTGATAGTCTTTCCACTTCCGGTCGACTTCTATGGATATAGTCAACAAAATTTACTTCTTCCTTCGCCTTTCTCATTGGCTTACAAACCTTGGTCATTGACGGCTCCAACACATCTCTTGAATACTGGAGTGATACCCATTTTTGTTGCCTCATCCCAGAGCTCTCTGCCCTTTTCAAATTCTCCCACTCTACAGAGCTTTGGTATAAGCAAATCATAAACAGGCCCGTAGCCACCTAAGGAGCTTTTCTTCATTTTTTCAAACAGTTCAAGAGCATAATTCACCTTCTCAACTCCACGAAGAACACCGATTAAGTCATAATAAAACTTCCTATCCGGCACCAACCCATCTTCCATCATCTTCTCAACTATTTGCTTACCTTTGCCAAATCTCAATGTCAGAAACAAAACTCTGGCAACAAGATAATAGCTAACCCAATCAGGAGAATAACCTGAACTTCTCATTATGTCAAGAATTCGAAGAGATTCTTGACTCTTCGTGTCCTACCCAAGCAAGAAAGCAATATATTGTAACTTATTGAAGTAGGGCAATCTCACCTCATTTCCATCATCACGTTCAAAGCTTCAGGAATAAGACCCGATGGATTTGATTTCAGATTTCGCTCGAAAAGGCACCTGAGGAATGTATTGTAACACAACAGGTCTGACATAATGCCAAGAGATTTCATCTGTTGGGTAATTCTTCGTGCTGCCTTCACATTCTGCAGTTCAGACCACCCGTAAAGTAGACTCCTATAAAATGCAAGGCTCCACGCCTGAAATCTTATCCTGGTGGTGCCGAACAACCCCTTCGGCCTTCCTATCGTGCCCTTTGGCACAAAGAGCACTAACAATAGCCGTAACTGCAAATCTGTCTTGTGGGCACTTGAATTTGACCAAGTTCTTGAAAATCCCCAAAGCCTCCTCTTCCCTCCCCGACTTAACCAAAGCCTCAGCTACAACACTAAACGTCCAAGTTTCCATTTTCTGGCCTTCCTTACCAATATCCGATATCAGTATGTACATCACCGTGAAGTCCTTCTCGGCAAAAAAAACGAATCGCATTATTATAAAGTTCATCTTGCAATTTATAATCCAAATTCTTGCTCGACCACAAGAAGAACCTAAGTAGTCTCCTAGTGGGTGCCTCATTTTTACAAGCATCAATAACTTGGGTAACAAGGGATGGTGTGAGAGGAATGTTAAATTTACTAATACTCGCTTCAAGTTCATCTAAGCCACCAATGCTGCTAGAAACAACACCGCATAGCTTTTTCAAGTCCGTAGACAACGGGTTTGGGGGCATTGTGCAGTAGAGAGAGGGAAAATGTTGTTTCGCCTTCCGGCACTGATAGTTTGCATCAACAAACTTAGCCATTTTTGTTTCCACAATAATAGCATCTCTGCCAAACCAATTTAGTGAGACAGTCACGCAGATGCAAGCTTGTGACATGAATTTTCACTTCATATGTGCATGATCATCAATCATTGATATAAGAATTTTTCAAATTGTACATCCACAAAATTACTGGGCTCTAAGAGGAATTTTATCGAACAGGTGGTGTGCCCCATGATACAGAATGCTCAACCTCTCTCTCTCTCTCTCTCTCTCTCTCTAATTGATTCGTTTTGATAAAGGGGTTCTTCGGGGAAGTATCTGGAATTTGGAAAATCTGATGGCAATGTTCGCATCAAAAAGTTTACATCCGTTTGTATTAGCAGAGTCGTAGTAATTGGGGCTTGAGCAGAGTTTGGTATCAGTACAATGGTTGAATCGCAACGATTAAATCACTACAGTGGTGGGGTTCATCCATAAATTAATGTTGGTTTCTTTGTTTTTTATTTTTTAAAACAACACTGCGTAGCTAGAATTATAGAAAAGTACATCATGAATTCTTACAGGAATCACTTTCTACAAATTTTGAATCTACGTCACACACTTCACCTCTTTAAAAAAAATTCAGTGTAAAAGTACTGGGTGAGTGTGGTATTTTTGCATTCTTTACTTCATCTTGTTTGTTCTATTTTTTCATTTTCTTTTTTACCATCCGTGGGAGATAGTTAACAAATATAATGAAAAACACATCAAACTGAACAATTAGATTTGGAAGAAATTGCCACCATTTGGTTTAGTTGTCATGCAACAACATTTGGGGATGTTTGGTAATATTTCTATTTTTTTGTTTTTTGTGATTGCTTTTATGTTTGTTTAATTTTGTTTAATTTTTTATAAAACAAAAATTAAAAATATATTTGTGTTCATCTTTTTTAAACTATTTAAAAAATAAAAATATATTTATTTTTACCTTTTTTTAAACTATTTTTAAAAAAATATTAGCGGTAGTAATGGAGAAGGAGATCATGTAGTAAGTGGTGGCGGAGGTGGCGGTGGTGGTGGAGGTCGTGGTGGCGGTGGCGGTGGCGGTGGTAGAGGTGGCAGTGGAGGTTTGGATGAGAGGGAATGGAATGGAAAAAAAATATAAACAAAACAAAAACACTATTTTGTTATTTTTACTATTTTCAAAAAAAATAATAGTAATTTTATCTTATTTATAATTATAAATAGCAATACAAATAAGTTTTATTTTCGGTTAAATAGAAATTAATGGATTAACAAATATCACCTTAGTGTTGTGAGATTATGGGTTCATATTCAATGAAGAGGAGTTTGATTCCCAGTGTGATTGAGTGGAGTTGGATTTACGGTAGAGAATGTTCTTATCAATTAACAAAACAAAAAATATATATCTAAGAAATTCCAACAACACATATCTATTATGTTGTTATGGTCTTTGTATACTATGGGATTAGTAAAATGAATATTTTATATAATGCAAGCATAGATTTTGTGACTGTTCCATATGGGAGGAGCAGCTGCACCTGCATGTACAATTGGGCATGTAAAACTTAGTTTGGTTTATTAGAGCCTCATTGCATATTTAAGACATTTGATCTCTTTATCATTCATGATTTCTGAGTCATGGTTGCCATGT
>BRYE01000023.1:30661654-30664154 GCA_030159115.1 Actinidia arguta var. hypoleuca
GAGAAAGTTTGGCAACCGAACAGGAAAGACGAGCAGACAGGAAAGCTCAAAGCTAATCAACGGCGAACCAGGCATACGTTCGCCCCAGCCAGATCGGTCGGCTCCGTACGAAACGTTCACAGAGAGAGAGAGAGAGAGAGTCGTCTTCTTCTGATCTGATCTGCGTGCCGTCTTGGCTCAGCTTTTCTAGGGATAAATCACACTTCACCCATGCACTTTTTCCCAAACCTCACTTTGAACCTTTTATTTTCAATTATGTCAGTTAAATCTCTATACTTTGGTCAATTGTCAATGCAACACTTCCATCCAAAATTAGCAATCCCGTGATGTAACGGATGACACATATCATATCAAGTAAAAACAGACTACACAATCCTATTTTTCATTTTGCACAAATAACAATCATATTTTCGATAGAATTTCAAAATAAGTAATGCTATACAAACGAATAGATCTTATAATTTTTTTTACTCATTAACGTGACACGTAGAATATTCTCAAATGGATCCTATTTTCAAATTCCAAAGTTTTTTTTTTCCTATGTCAGTGATTAGCAAAAGCTAGTAAGTTTTGTTAGTTTATTACCTTTGTATATTATTTATTTTTTTGACATCCATTTAGTACATAGATTGTATTGAAATCTTCATAATTTTTAGAAATGTATTTTCACTTTAATCATACCGGGGGGGGGGGGATATTTATTTATCTTAAAACTAATGATGTGTGAATGTGATTAAATGTCATGTTATTTACAATTATATTAACTCTAAAAAAATACATGTAAGATATTTATAGTATATATAGGAAGAAAAATTCAAAGTGCTATACGTTGTTACGAATATGTATCTTACCAATAATCAAATCGGTATTTTAGTTGGTACAAGATTGACAATTTTGCTTCCGTCTGTCAAGTATTTAAGTGATTGATCGGAAGAGGCTATAAAGCCTTAAGGACAATAAATTACGTGACTCTTAATTGAATAACATGTTAACGAAGGGAATAATTGAAATAAGTATAAAGTAAGATTCGTTAAGAGTACAGGGGTACAGTTTTTAATTTACCCGCCTTTTTTTGCAAACGGGGTAGTGGTGGAGGCTAACGTGCCCTGGGAGAGCGGGATGATCTGGAGCGTTGGGGTGAGTGAGACGGACTTACGGAGGGTTGGGATTGGTCGTGGGTGGCGCAGTGCGCATTGGGCGTAGCGTAGCGGGAGAGTGGACGTGGAAAAAAGTGCAACGAAAAAGTGCATTGTGCGCGTGAGAGGATAGATATTTGTGGGGATAGTAAAACGGCCACGTCACCCGAAGATCTCAAAAAATCTGGAAAAAGGATAGACTGAATCAGAAACAACACGTGGACAAATCTAAAATTGGAAGGCCCAAGGCCCTCTCAATGGGTTGGAAAATGGCCCCCAAATCACGTGGGTGGGTGATTCACCCGATTTGATTTGGGTTGGCACAGGATGGGGACTTCTTTCCCAATCCAAAACATTGTAAATCAAAATTTGAACATTCCAAAAATGATTTCTAACAATGTTATGCAAACTAGGGTTGTCCGAAAATTCCTGGAACCGAAAATCTGGTCCGAATCGATCCAAATCCTGAGAAATCGTTTCGTTTTTTTGGAGAATTGATTAGGTTCACGGATTTGTGTGATTCATTTAATTTTTTAACTAAACCGATACGAATAATTTTTTAAAACAAATTATAGTCTTATACTTACATTACAGTACTAGAAGTAGGTACCTAGGTGATGCATGTGCTGCGCAGTGTGCAAAGTTTAAATAGAATTGATTTATTTTGTTTATTTATCTAACAATTATTATGATTATAAAGTGGTTATCAGCAGTTGTGTTGGGTAATTTTGGCATAAAAAATAGTTTTGAAGAGGTAGTTTTGTCATAAAAAATATGAACGGGTTTAAAAAATCTATTTACACTAAATTGAGTTGTTATTTGTTTATCTATATTTTAAAATACAACTCATTTTAAATCTCAAATCTATCTCCCGTTATCTACTGTTGAAATCCATTTGAGTGAATACAACGGCTGAGATTTCAATTGAGATTATTTTTTTTTCTCTAAAATTATCATTTTCTTCTTATCAAAGGTATAGGGCACACGTAGGTTTTGATCCAATAAACGAAAAGTCTTTAAAGTTGAGTATATATTTTACCCATTAAATTATTTTTTTAGTAGAACTCACACAAAAAAAACTAAAACACTAATTTTTTTTTCTTTTATTTCTATCAAACTAGTAATACTTTTTCAAAATTATTATACTTTCAAATTAATTCTCTATTTTGTAGTATTGTATCTCTTCATATATGAATATAATGTATCTTTTATCTGATATTTATATCGTATCTGTTTTTCAAGTTATAAAATTCTAACGAATACGCTTAAGAGATATTTTTTTTTATTTAATATCTATGAGCACAAATAATTACTAATAATATTATAAATTATTTGTGGATGTTGAAGTCCACGTCTTATATATG
>BRYE01000023.1:30696654-30701654 GCA_030159115.1 Actinidia arguta var. hypoleuca
ATATTATAAGACAGAAATTTCATTAAGACATGCATGATTCAAGAGAACCTTAAAAGAGGACATTTAACCACAAAGTTTATGTCTAGTGCTTATACAGCTTGCTAATTTATATACATGCAGATTACTTTTCGTCGATTCGTTTACAAAAGCGTAACTAACTGAAACCAAGCTACGAAGTTTTCTTCCCCTTCGTGTTCTTCCATTCTTTGATTTCAGCATCCACCTTTGCTTTCACGCTTGCATGAAACCCTGGATACGGTTCATAGCCGAAAAACGATTGAAGAGCCTGCAACAAACCAACAATTACAATTTATCCAATTTAATCTTCAGCTTAGAGTAGCCATTAATTTTTTTGTTTTTGATTGTGCAATATAATTACAAAATAACTTACTTCGAGCAATACGAAGAAAGGGGCCATTAGGAAGGCTTGAGCGAGGTTGTCTAGCAGAGCCGGTGCTCGCTTCTGCAAAATACAAAGCAAGTACGTTGCAAGTTTTGTCCTCTGACGGGAATGCATTGAGCAATGAATAATGATGCAAATTATAGAATATGTTACCTCAAATATGCCATGGCCTATGAACTGTCCGGTCCAACAGAACAACTGAGCTGCCAGAACGACCTGAATGTATAGCCAAAGGACATCATCAGAATAGACTAAAGATAAGGGGCAAAATGACTCTGAAAAATCATTGAACTCGTATTGGTTCCAATAAATGAATAGGTAATAAACTTTACTAACTCAAGTTGTCAGTGACATGAATGTTCTGTGGGAATCAAATAGACCATGACTCAAATATGCAGTATATGGTATAAATGTATAAGAGTTTTCCAGAACTTCATTTTGCTTGTGAGACCTCCAGCAAATTAGGATGTTCTCGCTCAAGATAGGGCTTGTTTCATTGCGAAAGAAGGCTCAATGGGCGAACACTTTCCATAAATATTGAAAGGTTTGGAGCAAGGTTTAAAATATTGGCCAATATGTTGCATATCGGGATTTTGGCCCTAGATACCGTTATTTTAGTAAATATAGACCAATAGAGTCTGATATAAGGTCGTATCACCAGTACCGATACTGATACCATTAACAAGTATAAATAGGCTCTAAAAGGTTAACTAAAATGTATGGACACAAAGACTACTGCATCAAGGATAAAGAGATCATGGTGTCTAGTTAAATATTAAGAAGTTAAGAATAGGACATTTTAATTTTACTGCATTGATGCAAAGAAACACAAAGTACAACAATTCTTATGAAATAGAAACGAATAGTGTAAAAGATCTGCCAATGTTAAACAGTATCACCAATGACTGACACAGATGATTGCGTATTGCTCTGTAAAACTTCCTCTCTATTTTTAACTCTTTATCAAGACAATAATTGTTGATGGATATAGGAATTTGTAACCAAATTCCTATAAACTGATGAGAATCAATAAAAGCAAACACCAAGTGCCAAACAAAAGAGGAAGAGGAAGAGGAAGAGGAATTATTTCATAAAATTTTGATCGCTAACATTGCTAAAATTTTGTACCAAGCATCCTCAGATGTTCTTGAGGGCATCTGAACAAACTAATGCCCTTACACGATCCATTTTTGTATTCAAATTCAATCTTCTTAAATGGCAATTTACTACTGACGGCACACTCACCCTCAAATCTGCCTCCTATAGTTTACTCTTGCAAGCCACCCATCTCGCTTTACCCCAAACACCATGGTTGCCACATACGGAAACTGCCAATTCTTCCAAAAATCAAGTTCTTTATTTGGCTCTTTAATCTGTTCGTCATTATAAAAGTCCAACTGCATCACTTTTAGCTCACAGAAATAATATATCTGATCCCAAACGTGTTTTATGTGATGTTGATGAAGAAAAAATTCACATTTCATGCACTCCTGCCCTATCTTCCATAGCACTAGAACTCATCTCCATACTTTTGTGACTACGCTCATCATTATAAGCGCAACACTATGGCTGCAATTAGTTCCTTTGTCACCCTGGCAGATGTGGTTAACTCATAGTGCTACAGTGTTTCAAAACCAACCGTTTAATGCTTACAAACTCAATTTTGATGTTGAATTCTACCTTAATTTTTTGAACCACTTCTTCCGAACTAACATTGGTGACGAAGACGGAGTGCTACCAAAGACAGAACATGTCTATCTCAGAAAAATAAACCTAGAATCCACTAGGATTTCTTGAATCCACAAGAAATAAAGAGAAAACTCTCTGAAATCTTGTTGATTAAAAATTGAATTGCCTTTAAGACTACAAGACACTTAAATAATAAACTAGAAATCCTAATTTGCGCTAAGCACGAAATTAGGCAATAAAATAAGAAAAATTATCAAAAAAAAAAAATTTGAGTTAATGCCTAAATCAACTCCTACTCTACTTAGGAAATATTTCCCAACAAACGAGATCTTAATTTGACTTCCATTAAAAGTTATAACTAAACAATAATTATAAAAAATGGCAAAATTGCCCTTTCGGGAGGGCAAACGATGGAATTTTCTAAAAACCGGCAGGGCTCATGGCCGAAGGTGATGAGTCTTGATCCTCTCGACGATTCCATTCAGATCACCAAGTCTCACGCAATTCCGCCGTCGGGGCCGGTGATTTCTACTATCACTTTTCTTTTCTACTTTCCAGATTTCCTACGTGCAGGTTTAATACGATCTCGCTGCTCAAGGAAGGCTTGAGTTGTCCGTTCTACATCAGTTGGATATAGTTCTTGATTCTAATAATCTTAAGTTTGGCCATGTAAAACCTATCAAAAAGAATCGTCCATCTCATTCTTTCGTAGAATTAAATTTAGACAGTTCATCCTAGCGTAACCCAAGCAGGGCAGGTGTCGGTGGCATTTTCAGAAACCATCCAGGTCAATTTCTCAAAGCTTTTGCCCAATCAGTGGGTGTGACCATTCAGCTACAACAACCTCATCCTAGACTCTGATTCCATTCAAACCATGATCAATCTCCACAGGAAGATGACCACGAAGAAGACTAATCTCCGAAGACTGCCTACAATTAATGCCTAGGTTCAAGAAGCTACAAGTCGTTTTTTACCACTGAGGAAAAAAAAAAGGCATCCAAAGTCATAACTCATTGGCAGGACAAAGTAAACATTTGAATCAACCAGAACCATAAATCGCAGCTCATCCTCAGATTCAAAGACCAAAAGTGAGAAACTAAACCATTCCCTCAAAGAGAACAGTAGGTACATCAATTCAGAACATGATCAATTTATATCTCATGGAGACAGTTGGTACAGAAATTCAAAAGAAGATAAACATTTCATGTCAATGTCAGTAGAAAAGCCCATGTTTGGCTCATTAACAAACACAAGTTTGTGTTTCCTAGCGAATGAAGTCACACAGAAACTCAGGTTTCTTCAACTTTACAATTACTGAGAATCAGTTTGACTCAGTATTTATAAAGACATCAATGAATTCATTAAGCAGAAATGCCGTGAGACCCGCCTCGCATGTGATTAGAGTTGTGGTGAATTACTCTTCATAAGGCTTTGTTTGGATTAAAGATTTGATGGAGGAAAAAGTAAAGAAAAATTGATGAATCCAACAAGAAAATGAACAAAAAGAAAAATAATATCTTATGGAGGAAAAACCCAAATGGAAATCAACAAAACCATGGAAAATATAAAGAAACAAAAGAGTATATATTCTTACAAATCCCAGATTAAATTCATGAAAATAAAAAAATGAAAACATCACCTTCCAAGCAAGAGAGAAGCCAAGATGCTTTGCAAGGAGACTCCCAGAAACCCAACAAGCCAAACAGAGCACAGCAGCCAGAGAACCAGCTTTTTTATCCAAACAGATATAGAACAAAGCATAGATCAAAGTAGATAGAAGCCCAAAATTTGGAACCAAACCAATACGGCAATGAAATGGGAAATTGAAGAAAGGAGGAGTGAAATAGAGGAGAACGACAGTGGTGAAGACGATTGGCCAAACGAACAACATGTGGATCAAAACATTCACTGGGTTACTGTGGTACGCGCCGTAGAAGGCGAAGTGCCTCTCGAGATCGAACAATCTGATCTTACCCATCGGAATTTTCTCGGGAAATTTTTGGGTTTTTGGGGTGGAAGATTTTGGAAATTTCCGGGAAAGTTGTGTGGATATTTGAGGAATGGAAGGGTGAAGATTGTTGGGTATTTGAAGGAAGGAGGCGAACACAGAGTAATCAAAAACCAGAGCCTAGCCGTCTATTGGAATTTTCCACTTACCTTTCATCGTCGAGGACGATGAGAATGGAAAAGAAAACGCTAACCTACGCGTGATGTTGAAGATGCTAAAGTGCGCAAAACTTGTTTTAAGATAACTTTTGTGTTTATTATGAAAAGGCAAATACGTTTTCTGTCTTTAGTAGTAGTTTTTTTTTTTAAAATAAGTTTAAATTAATTTAATTTAAAACTTTAGTATATTTTTATAAAAAAAATTAATTAATTTTCCTTAATGAAAAATTAAAATAATAATTTAATTTTAATAGCTTTTTTTTTAAAAATAATTAATTTTCGGTAATGAAAATTTTTAAAGAAAAAAGCAAATACATGAAAAAAATTAATAAAAAAAATCATTTTTATTAGAATGGAATCAATTAGCCGGCCCTAATGTCAACCTCACTCCCACACAATACAACAAAAAAAAAAAAAAAGGAGAGAGAGAGAATTAGATGGGTCCCAGGCCCCAGCCCAGTAGAAAGTGAAATGGGTTCGTAAAGAACCCAATAGAGTAAACGAGCCCGGCCCCACCTATTGAAAGGCTTTGAGGCCCATGGGGCCGTGGAGCGGAAAAAAATAGCCAATTGATGGAATGGCCCATGCAATTTTATATTTTTCTCCTTCTCTTGAAAAGGGAATCTGAATATTTTAAGAAATTATTCAAATTTAAAAAAATAATCCATTGAAAACAATAATTATTTATATTTCAGTTGGTTTGTTGCAGCCTACCGACTATATCCATATAGAATGGTGCCAT
>BRYE01000023.1:30731654-30736654 GCA_030159115.1 Actinidia arguta var. hypoleuca
CTATACATGCATGGCATTAAGGCCACGTTTGGATAGTCATTTTTTGTTTTTTGCTAAACCGTTAAATTTTGAAAAATTTAATTCCTAGCCTTTAACGATGTTTTTTTTTTCTTTGAACTTTTTGATTAGTCAATTAAGTGGACGAAAAGTGGTGGTCCAAATTAATGGATGCATGAATTAATTGGCAAAATTGGTTACGGCACTGTCACAATCACAGATTGAAAATGAAGTAATTAAGACAAAAAATAAAATAAAATAATCAAATTTAACTAATTAAGATGATTTTTTTTTAAATACACATCACTCACCATTTGTACTCATTGTGTGGTTGAAATTGCACCACGTCACTATTTTTGACCTATTAAGCTATCATTTTGTAAGTCAACTAAATTAAAATATAGTTTAACCATAAAAAATCATAAAATTATATTTTGATTCATAATATATCCATAAATTTTTATAAAATATTTATGATTATATCCATAAGAATTTACAAACGAATAATAAAAATTCAAAAAAGTTACCAAAAATATCATAGAATTCATAATAAGTTCATTTATAACAAAACAACTCATATCAATGGCCAAAAAAATTCATAAAAAAAAATACAATTCATAACAAAATCCATATAAAATCATAAAAGTAGTTGGATCTTACTTTAATTAGTGGACTCCACAATAATTAATAATTTGAAGTAATTAATTCATTATTTGAAGTCACACTAATTCATAACAATAGATATAACCATTCGTAACAAACCAACAATTCATGACTAAAACGATAAAATTCATAAAAATAAAGTTTAATTGATGGTATCCACGATAATTAATGCTTTGAAGTGATTAATTCATTATTTGGAGTCACACTTATTCATAACAGTTACCATAACAATTTATAACTTTAATTGGTGAACTCCACAACAATTAATCTTTTTTGAAGTAGACAATAAAAATTCATAAATTTATCAAATATACCAATAAAATTCATAACAAAACATCTCATAATAATAGTAAAAAAAATTATAATAAAACCAATACGATTCATAAAAACAAGTTTAACGTGTTATTCAAGTTATCATTATTAGCTATTAATTTATTTAAAAATTTAAATTAATTTTTTTCTCTAATGATTATTAAATGGAGCGTGCATCATACATCTAAAATAAAAATTGTGTAAGTGAGTGTCTCCTTGAGATGAATATTTCTTTCATGCATTAGTTCAATTGACAGGAATGGAATGAATCTAGAGCGGCGGCGGCTAAGGCCCTGTTTGGGATAGTCGAAAAAATAAATATTTTTATTTTTGAATTAAAAAGTGAAAAGTGAGATAAAAGAAGCACTTATTTTGTTTGGGGTAATCTAAAAGAACATGTATTTTTTTTTTTTTTTGAAAACTCTTTCTCGTTTTTATGCTTTGAAAAAACTAAGCACACCAAAAAGAATCAATGATCCTTGAACCTCAAAAGAATCATCCAATTACCAATAACCAGCTCTTTCGCTTAGTGAGTGTAGGGTGGTTATTGTAAGGATGAGAGGAGAGGAAATCGAGAAATAGACACTCGCGGTGGTTCTATGACTACTTAGATAGCTTCAACCCTTTGTTCGGTTAACCAGCAATGCTCTATCTGCAAGCACAGAAACAATGAGACCGCGCCGCTGGAGTTGTTTCCAGGAAACAACCATCTGACAATCAAATTAGACATCCTGAATCTAGAGAGAGAAAATGTTTATATGTTCTGAAAGCAAAGTTGCACGTACCTTTGCGAGAGCAACATTGTTCCCTTTTATACTCTGGCTCAGTGTATGGCTTAACGTGCTAGCTGTCACATCACTTGACAACAAGCATGCGTTGATTGTTGTGTCAGTGAATAGGCGATTGATCTAGTCATGCCTCTACGGCATGGCCAATAGCTCATGATCAATTGTCAACGTCTCCATTCGGGCTTGGGGGTTGTCAAAAAGAACTCTGACATGCAAGTCACCTTCCGTTTCCTAACATCATTTGGGAATATCATCGGTCGTTACCCCTTGTCCAAGTTTCTAGTGCAATTATTGTTCTGAGCTCGTTGAGCAACGACACCTCAGACGTAACGAAGGCCTTAACCCGGACGGTATGTCTTTGGTAGTGATTGCTCTGAGTTCTGGCGCAAAGGATCTCCGAGCTTGCTTTGTAGCGACAGATTGATGGAGACCTTCGCCCAAGTAAGGCCAGTGCTCAATGGTGTCTACTCCGAGTTCCGGCACAGGGAACCACCTAGCTTGCTTCCTAGCAATAACTCGATGAAGATCCTTGTCCTAGCAAGACCATATTACGTCGTTGTATAATTTGTCCTCTTACAGTGAGCATTATATTCTTTTATAGGATGCTTCCACAAGCTTGAAAAACTATAGTGATTTCGACCTTTAACTAATAAGGATGAGTTTCCCTTGATCCACCCCTCTATACTCTCTCTTGCGGGTTCCAATTCGATAATCCAAAACGTTTATCTCGTAGATCTTGATATGAAAATTATTTATGCAAAAATTTATTATTTTTTGATATTTTTAAAGATAAAAACAAATCGCATTTTTTTTATAAAGCAATCAACTGATATGATTGTCAACTTGAACATCTTGTGTTTATAGAAATCTAGTAAAATTATTTTTTTTGCACGTATGACTTTTACTGTAGAGTCAAAGAGATGGAAAATTCAAATCATCAATATGAGGTCGAGGTGGAGCCCACAAAAGGGTACGGAGGTATAATGGTCTTGAGGAGAGCTTACATCATATAAATAATATATAGTTGACTACTTTTATCCTCCAAGAATAGGACAATTACAGAGTCTTTAGAAGTCTCTAAAGCAAATGAGAGAGCACTAGTAATCAAATTATGCGGCTTATCAGTCTAAGGGAAAGTTTGAACCTAAAAAAAGTGATTTGGAGAGGACAGGACACGCTTCTATAAACTTTAACGTAGCCGGCGGGATGTCAATTTATCCATACTTTAATTATTTAAATCATTTATTTTATAAAATACATTAAGAAAATTATTTATAAAACAAATTATATTGATAAAAAATTGTAATCAAGTAAACAAATGCCGTTCGTTTTTAAAAATTAGACATTTTATTTTTGTGTTTTCCGCATCGATCCAGATGATTTTGATAACACCATGCACCCTACTTGAAATCTTGAGTTCGAGGATCTTGTACACTTTGGTCTAGGAAGTTAGGTTAGCATCACTGAATAAACTCGACCATGGCCAGAAAATCAGGTCAAAAAGTAAGAACACGACTCTTCTTTCTGGCAATATTGGTGGCACTGATTATGGGCTTCCATTAATTAATTTGAAAGTTCCAAGTTTTTTGTACTTTGTACTTTGGAAAAATTGTCATTTACACTTTGTGAAAAAAGATTCACACGAATTCTTATCTTATGCTAGTTCATTTTGTCAAGAAAACAGTTGCTAAAGGATAATATTGAAAACTATCAAAAAAAAGAGAGGAGGATAATATTGAAAACAATCCGAGTGATTAAACAATGCTATAACAAGAAGTGTTGGTATGAAATCCATTGTACAAAGGCATGACTTTCAATACGAGAGAGATTGAGACGGAGAAAGGCAATAGAGATTCGAGAACAATATGATAATAAATTTAGAAAGAGAGTAACGCAGTAGATAAACTCTGGTCATCTTGTAATTTCTCATAATCATCTTATCTTTCTGAATCAATATCTTGATTCAATTGCGTGTTCGGAGATTTTTCACATAATTAGGCACTTAAAACTTGAGAGAGAGATGTTTGAGGAAAAAGAGCAAATTAAAGCATATGAAAGACCAATTTATTAAAGGGCAGTTCAAGGAAGAAAAGTTGGAGATTTTGCAGTATTTTTAACATTATTATTGAGAAGCCAAGGCTTAGCCAAGTGGTTAGGGCTTGACTTATCAAGACTTGGGTCTTGGTTCAAGCTTGACCAATCCCCTCTTCAATTGTAATGTTGCGATGTTCTTACGATTTTAAAAATAAATTATTATTATTGAAAAAGTTTTAATTTTTACCCTTGATAATAAAATGAATGTTTTTGACAATTAATTATTAAGACTCCTTTCAGAAATGTGGATTTCAAATTTAGTATTTGAAATCTATTTGTTAAATAACACGTAGTTTGGAATTATTTAAAATAATTCATTTTGCTCTTAAAATTCAAGAAGTGATTTGCTTTGATTTCAAATTATTTGATCTATTTATCAACCAAACATATTTGATGAATTTGAAATAAGAATTTAAAATTTGCATACCCAAATGAAACTCAAAAATTTAATCTGTTATCAAAGTCAAACTCTTGAGATATTTTTTTAAATTTTTTCATAAAAAGACTACTCAAATCATCTTGCAAGTCTTTTCTATGCAGAAAAATGCTAACTATAATCTAATGAACGATTATATAAACAACAAATTTATATGCCAAATGATACAGCCCATTCAAAGCAAAAAACCCACAAGAAATTGTAACCAAACACCTGATTACGATGTCAGTAGGATTAATTATGTAAGATCCACTTAATTATAAACACATCTCTGATGTGAAATAGAACCGTCCTTTATATATTAGTATTCCCTTTTTGCCCCTCTGGTTGTATTAGAATTTTGTCTCTATTAATTTCAGTTTGAAAATTCAGAGAGAGAAGGAAAATGAAGCCAAATTCGTTTTGTAATGAGAAAGGAGACAATTTGGTTTGGTTTTGTTATGTTCAGATTCTACGTGCAATCCCCATAAATCCCTCCTTCGCTCTCATTAGCTGGATGCCATAACCTCCTCCATATCTACTTTTGGACTTCTCTTCTACTTATTTTTTTGAATTTTGTTAGTAACACATTAATTTTTATAATGCATTAACAGTATATAATCACATATATTATTATTATATTTTTATGGACTCTATTACATATGAGTATATAATTTCAATTCTAGTATTTAATTTTTTTTTGTGTTTTTCCTTCGAGCTAAATTGTATTT
>BRYE01000023.1:30821654-30824154 GCA_030159115.1 Actinidia arguta var. hypoleuca
ATGTCTTTAGTAGAACTTGTTATTAAATTTTAATAAAAAATTTATATTTTCAGATACACTTCACCCAAAAAAACAAAAAAAATATAAAATATTAGTCAAACAGTAAAACAAATCGATAATAGCTCAAAAAACTAACTCAAATTGAGCATTTTTATGTAATTCTCATAATATTTGTACATTACTTTTTATCAATTTTAAAAAAAAATGTAAGAAGGACAAGTTAGAGAGTGCTTTGAAAGGTGCACCCTATCCCCTTTTTTCAGCTCATTTATTTCTTCCAAGACTAAGCTTTAACTGAGAGTATATTAGGTTCGGAAAACAACGCAATCAAGTTAGCTCAGTTGGTCATCTCTCTAGCTTTACTATTGAGTAGCTAGATAGCTACTTATCGTCAAAGTCATAGTTGATATTTATTTTCTACAGTAAAACTTTTTTCTCGGATAGTTGGTTTTTAATTTATTTCTTAAGTTGCCCTTGGTGATTATTGGTCTGGTTAGTTAGCTGATGGGTTTGTATTATTGAACTTTTTTGTATAGTATGGCCCGATTTTGGGCTAACTTTTTTTTGAACTGTTTTCGTTGTTTTCGTTTTTCGTTTTTTCATTGTTTAATCAAGGTTTTATATTTTTTCAATTACTTAACGAGATAAAATTGAACACGTAAAAAAATTAGTTCAAATTTGTAAACATATAACAAAAAAAACAGTTTCACTTGACAAATAATCATAAAATTTTAACCCAACGCTAAAAAAAATCAATAAACAAAGAAAAAATCGAAAACAAAAACAAAGAAGATAGCTCAAAATTGTCAGAAGAACATGTCAGAGAGTGATTTGAAAACAGACCCCATTCCCATTCCCATTCCCATTCCCATGATATGGATACAGATACGTGTGTGTACACAAATCTAGACATCATGAAACTATTCCATGACAGACACAGTTGAATACTTGGACTTACGATTCTTCTAGATCCTATGGATGAGCTGTGCAAGTTTGTACTCGAAAACCATATCAGTTTTTGTATTTTTTTCTATCAATCGTTTGGTGATTTAGACAGAGGAAGAAAAACTGTGTGTGTGTGAAGACTTGGAGTTGGACTCTTAACTATGAACTTGTTGGGTTTTGACAAGTTTTTCAACTTGGTGGCGATAAGATGATTAATTGGCCGGGAAGTGGATGTGGACTCGACGTACAAAGACAATTCCCACGTCATGTAGTAACTTTCTCTTTTTAGATTTTTATTCACTTACTTAAATGTCACAGTGTCATTCCTAAAATAATTTTGGTGGCCTTTTTTATTGTTTCTGTCTTGCAGCTTGATCCAGCAAGCCTTTAAATATCGTCCACCACTGTCAACTGTCGTGTAACCATCGTATGTGTTTATTTTCGATATCTCGCTATTATTTCTATTACTCACACAACCACACTATAGTTTCAATTTAAATAATTAGAACTCTAAAAATTTAATTTAATTTCAATGAAATCCCTCTATTGATACCCGGTAATAATATTGATAGAAAGAAAGCAAGTAAAAACTTACATGGCCATTTACAAGGACCAAAGTAAAACTTTGGGCAAACTACAAGGACCAAAAATAAGAAAATCACACTCTAAAAAGGGGCACGATGGCTTCACGGGATCATTTTTCGTTCAAAATCTTCATGGGCATTAATAGAGGACTTCATTAAAACTAAATTAAAACTGTAAAATTTAATTATTCAAATTAAAATTATAAAAACCAAAACCAAAGTAAAACTTTATTTGAAATCCACGCAAAAACAAACAGAAAAGGAAGCATTAAATTTTTATTTATTTTCTTTGTCTAGCTTGTGGTCCTAAGTAGCAAAGGGCTGTACCTAACTTGTTTCAAGCTGGGTTTGTATATGAATCCAGTCCTTTTGGGATCCACTCTGAAATGCGTGTACCAACCTTTGTTGTGCTCCATGCTTCATCAATATTTTCTTGACTTTTAAAAATTACATTAATATTTTCTATCAATTTTTTTTTTATTTTAATGAAAGCATAAAATTACCTTACTACCCTCCACAAAAAAATACCCAATTACCTTGATACTTCTCTTTATCTTTAATTTTCTCATCCCCGTTCTTGGAGGCGGTGATGGTAGGAGTAAGTGACGTGGTAGTGGCTATACCAGTGAGTCGTCATTAATTATGGTTGGGATCGTATGGAATTTTTATTTTTTTTTCACTCTAGTTTTACAATCCACTTATAGTTATTTATTTTTTTATTGAATTAAGCATAAATTTTTTAATTTGAAATTCAGGTATTCAAATTGAGACTAAGAAAAATGAACGGAGAAAAAAAAGTTGATTAAAGATTCAAAAAATATATATTTATTTGATACCAAATATATGTTAAATTTCTTTGTTTGCCCCATTACCACCCTCTTTTAATCAATAACGGACAAAATACTAGGTGGCATAAAACTAAGAATTTGAGAAGCCTTTTAATTATGAACTCACCCCAAATGTCAAACCCG
>BRYE01000023.1:30839154-30841654 GCA_030159115.1 Actinidia arguta var. hypoleuca
TTATTGAGCCAAAACATACACCGAAGCCAAGGAATGTACTCCGCTAGGCCAGGAGACTCAACACGCCTCTGTTCATCAACCACCACCGTCCTAAAGTCCAACGTTTGCTCAACCATTTCTCTCTAAACATGCAAACCGCTTCCTGAGCACCATTCTTGTAATGTGGTTGAATGTTACTTTCCTCGTATAGTCTCTCACCAACAAACCTTTCCCACAGTGCAGTCCTTAAAGATGGATTGGACCATGGCCGCTACCTTGTCTTCTCTAACTGGCCTTTGGGCTTCTAGGCTCTTTGGAGAGAACAACTATAGGGTACAAACCTTTCTGACCTTAATATAGTTAGGCCCATAATCAACCCATGTGCGGTCTTTCCCATCTTTGGTAAAGTGTTGCTGTCGTATTCTTGTATTGATTAGCTAATGGGTTATCATTCTCCTTGAGTACTTTCTCGGCCAATTCTGCGGATGAGACAATTATGTTCAGCGACGAACCAAGACATACTGATATGATCGGACCATAGCGTCGCGACCACTTGGCAAAACACTGGAAACGTGGCGTTTTTATGCTAAAAATGTTTCCGAAGATTGGCCATGGGTGGGGGACCGGGGGAAGCTTGTACCTTGTCTGCTGATAGAGTTTGTACGTAGCGAAGATGAACAAGAGGGGGGAATATGGAAGAGCGACATTGAAGAAATATAAGAAGGTGAGTCTTATGGTTTGTGAAACTCCTCCTTGAGTTTGGTTAAAAATCTACGACAACATATTATAAGAAGTTGTAGGTGGCTAACCATTCTAGGTTTTTTATGCTACAGAAATACAACTCCAATTGCATAACATTTAAAAAATGAAGGAAAGGAATACTATTTTTTAAAGTGAATTTTTATGTGCAAAATCTTTCACCAGAATAACGTGGTAGTGGTATTTATTTACTACTTTGAATTTTGAAAGTGGTGGCTAATCAAGAAGTCCAAGAATTCACACTAAAAGAACACAGTTCTTTTATAGTAAGTCATAATAACATTGTATACGGTCCAAAGTTTTACAACAAATTAAAATTACAAAATATTCGTAACAAATAAATTATAAGGTTATAACCAATCACGGTCTCAAAAATTTACTTTTATGTAATGTACGAACTATCATAATTAAACCTTCACAATTACGAAGCACATTAATATACTTTTTTATTTTGTAGATAATTTCTGTATATAAATTTCGTTTGTATATTATTAGGAAATATTTAATGCTTTTTTATTTTGTAGATAGTTTCTGTATATAAATTTCGTTTGTATATTATTAGGAAATATTTATTTTCCCTTCTAATTCTAATATTAAATCAAGTAAGAAGAAGAAAGTAAAAAAATAAACAAATAATATGAAGTACTGTATCAGCCAGTACTTCATACCTGCAACTCACGAATTGGCAATGAAAATGTCTAGGGTTAGGAATATCTGGAATCATTCGAAAACAATAGCTCGATCTGGATAATCTACGCCATTCTCTTCTACAGCGTTTTCCAAATGGCGATTCGAAATTCTTCATCTCTCGATCATCGCAATCCCTCTACTTCTTCAGGTACTCTCTCTTTCAATTTATTTTCTATCCCTTTTTCCGCTAAATTTCAATTGATTGTCTGAAATGGGTGGCATGTATGGATGTATAAAGGCATCATGTATTTGCGTGAACAATGGCAATGCTAAAATATAATTCTGAGATAAGAGTACAAGACAAATGTGATCAGATCACGTGATTTCTGTTGTTTGTAACTTGATTTTTTATGGAGGGTTATGGATGATTGCCCCTGGCTTGTTGAATGAGGAGTATTTTAAAAATATGATTTTACAAATCTTTTTTTAGAAAATTCAATTACAATTGTAAAATGATGGAGTACCTTAATTATAAACAATTTTACGTATTTGCTTCTTTTTTTTTTTCCCCTGTGCTAACAGATTATGATATCTAATAAGATATTTGGAGAAGAAAATAAAAGGAGGATGCAAAGGACTACCTTGCTTGCCTTGTGAAAGCCCGATGAAAAGAAATGATTGCGGTTTCTTATGTAGGTGGAAAAAAAAAAAATTAATTACAAGACTACTTTCATCATTCTCCTCCCATGCGACGCGAGAGCAACCTTAAGCTCTATATATGGAGACTGCAACACACTACTTTCTTTATCTCTCGATCTCTCATGCATCTGAACATGGCATCAAGTAGCATCAACAACAATGCCCAAGAACACCATTGAATGAATGTTTGGGGGGTCGTTTACCAAATTACCATTCTTCATTGATGGTTTCAGGCCAACTCTAATTTTGAATAGTTGACGGGTGGAGGGGCTGGTTGAGTCATAGAGTTGTAAATTGAGCCGGGTTGAGCTTATCCGATCCGAAATAGTAATAGGTTCAATTGGTCACGAATCGGGTTAAGCTCAGGTCGCTATAGTATCGATCCGGACTTAGCCCAGACCGTTAGTTCAGAGGTCTGTCCAGCCTGATCCAA
>BRYE01000023.1:30856654-30859154 GCA_030159115.1 Actinidia arguta var. hypoleuca
TTATTTTGATAATTCAAATCGTTCATATTTTAGACTTCATTATAAAAATTAATGTTGTAAAAAATCATAATAATCGGATACAAATTAATTACTCAAAAAATTATATCAATAACTTATTAAAAAATAATCAATAAATATCTGAACAACATGCATAAATGACTTTTATCGCGTATATAATTATACATATAAACAATAGACCTCGGGCTTCTGGTGGCTTGGTTTTTCCAATGTCTCAACCCAAGCCAAACCCGATTTTACTTTGGGCTCTAAAATTTTAGTCTAATCCCAAGTTTTTGTTTTAATTTATATTGTCCAAGCCCTAAAATATCTTGGGCCGGGCTCGGATTTTTTCATGCCCAAGTTGCACCTCTAATTCCCGCACAAATCGAAAACTACTGATAAGGAAACTTGAGTTCTACTATATCTCTAAAAATGGAAAGTTATATATATAGAGAGAGAATGAAATTTAGGACATCTGTCACTTCGGTCATCTTCTTCCTCTTCTTGAAGACGATCACTTGTATATTTTCATCGAACTTGTTGCATTGTATTTTTGTCATATTTACGGTAAACGCAACATAATAAGTCCGAAATTTAAGCTATCTATTCATGGCTAAAATGATTGGATCTTGGAAGCTACTGATCCAGTGAAAATTAAGATAAGTTGTATGAGATGAAGTAGATACTTTTTAATTTTAATATTTTTTCATGTTTTGATCTATTTCTCCATTTTTCTTGGTTTTGATCTATGAGATGAAGTAGATAAAAAAAATTTCTCCAGGCTTTAGTCATTTTTTTTTTCTTTTTAAATTGCTTTAATCAAAGATGGAACCCAAAAAAAAATTTGGACTAAAAGATAAAGAAAAGGTTTAGACAAAAATAATTGAAATAATACCATTGATATTTTAATGGTATCTTTTTCGAGTTATCTTGAAATTTTTAGCACATGAAATTTATGTATCTATGTACATATATATTCCCTAACCGTATTATTTTGTTTTTTGGTTTCTGTTTGATATTATATTGACTTCATAGATTTTAATTTGTGGTATTAATTATGCAGCTTGTGCTTATATTCTTTTGGATGTGGATGTGGACGTGGATGTGGACGTGGAGTTAGGTTATTTTAGAATTTGAAGGTCTTCTTGCTCCTAAAAAGAAAAAAGAAAAGAAAAATTGGCTGTTTGGTTTTGGCGTCGAAAGTTAGATACGGTATTGGATCTGGCCAACATCTTGTAATTGAGACCGAATTAGAATTGGACTATTTTTTTAGTTCGTTTTCACGTAGGTTAGTTGGATCATTTTGTTTTATTCAGTTCCACATAGTTTAACGGATTAGATTGATTCTCATCCCTAGTTTTTTGTAAAGAAATTATTTTAGGATTTGATTCAAATTTGATATTTTTTTATTTCCTTGTGACTTATTTTTTCTATCAATAAGAAAGTATTACAATCTAATCGGATAATAATAAGCTAAGCAAACTAGAGAGGAAAAAAATTGTCAATCCTTACCCTAATCATGAGTGTAAAAAGGTATCTTGAGGATTTTTTTTAAAAATTAAAAAAAATAAATTGAAGAAAAACTACTAAAAACAGTTTTTTTAAATAAAATATTTTCTTTATGTCTTCAATGTATTTTTTATTTTAAATTAATTTTTTTTTTCGTATTCAATTTATATATAAAAGCTCTACAAAAGTTTTGGGCCCAGGCCCATCAGGCTCCTGCAATATATCGGGTTGGATCGGTCCAAACTAGAAAATTAGCAGGCCGGGCCCAAAGCTCATGTGTGGACGGGATTCGAGATGGGGATTGGACTCCTTCGGGCTCGGGCCGCCGTGTGCGAGTGCCCGCATCATGTACCATGATCACGCGTCCCGCACTTTGTACCGCCTGGGAATTCTCTCTTCCATTTCGCTTCCATTCAAAGCGCCCATCCATAAGAGCACTGTTCTTGTTCTTAACGATTCTGCTAACTAGTTTATGTTGCAATCCAATTAAGTTATGAAGAAATTCACCACGCAGCAAGTTGGAAAACCCAAACTCAACTCTTACAGATGATGAATTTGAAGAGTTCTGCACTCCACATGGAATCTCAGTCAACCATCCCAAAATCAGCCAATTCGAAGTTTTGTTCATCCGCAAGTCGCCAAGATCATCAAGGAAGACTTCCGAATTGGGGTCGACCACTGTAATGTTCTCTCTCTTTTTTGTTCTACCAAGATCCCAAATTTCTCTTTTTTTTCTTCTTATTTTTTATTTTTATTTTTAAAAAATTTATTGGTTGTTGCAATGGTGGAAAAGATTATTTCCAGTTTTCGAGCGGAAAGGCGAAAGTAGCCCTTTGACAGATTTGGATTTCTTTATATTTTTTCTCTCTGTTCGATCCTCAAATGATGCAGCTGATCAATTCTTGACCTTCATTTTTGTTTCGATTGCTAACTTGATGAAGAACCTTTATTCTTTGTTCTCTGTTCGTTCAAGATTCGCTTGTTGTTTTTG
>BRYE01000023.1:30871654-30874154 GCA_030159115.1 Actinidia arguta var. hypoleuca
TCGATTCAAGTGAAAGGACCAGCAACGATTACACCTGATGTGGTAGTAACGGCTCAAGGGGCGAGCAGCTTAGGTGCTCGCCTAGAACCATATGCTAACCGAGGGGCCCCATTTTTATAGCGTATGTATATATAAGGCCTTGATTACTTCTCCCCTTTCTCTAAAAAAGCCTTCTATTCTCTATCAACCATCAACTCTCGCTCCCCATTCTGGGTAAAAAAATGAAAATTTCTCTCACCAATCAAATCTCCGGTTAATATCTCCGTCGTTCTCAATCTCTCTCTCTCTCATTGTAATCTATTCTCTCTAGATATTTCTGTTACGACTAGATCAATCCCCTCCATCTCTCCCTACAATTATTCTCACTACACGTTTTCAATACGGAACTATATCTCTCTAGCCTTTCTTTGTCATCTTGCTCGCGACAAATTCTATTCTCATGACACACAAAAATGTTTAGAAAAATGGTTGGAAAAACTTTTCAAATAAAAATTAGATTTTATTCACAGTATCACAAGTTAACAAAGTGTGCCTCACTTCGATTTTTTGTGTCAGGCCTCAACTAAGCTCGAGCCGTCTCTATGCTGTGAGACCTACACACAACAACATGGCAGGCAATTACAGGTGTAATTGTTCCATTTAATACCACCTCATCGATCCACTGCGGTCGATGTAATTAACGTAAGTATGGAGAGGTATTAGAGAACTTTAGCTGTCGTTAACAAAAAGTTGAACCATAGAAAGAAGAATTGATTCGTCTGTCCTAAAAAAATGCAGCAAAAGCTTCCAGAGTTAGGACCCTCCCTAGTTCAACTTAGGTCTGCAGAAGTTAAAGCCCTAGTTTTAGCTTTTACCAGTGTTAATAGTACTCATAATTTATGAAGGATTGTCCTACAGCGATTGATTCTGTTTGGGCCCTATTTGATGAGCCATAAATTGTGGTTGTGGGAGTTTAATGTTGGTAATAATAAGCAGCTGCAGAAGCAGCTTAAACAGTAAGACCAACCTTCATTGTGGAAGTAATGTTTTAGTAAACTCAATGGAGTCGCATTTTGAGGGTTGAAATTACATTTTTATCCTTTTTAGTTTAGCCCAACAACACAAATGAAATGTGTTTAAAAAACCCGTCTGGCTTGGACTGAACGGTAATTGGACGAATTGCAACAAGTGAACCAATATCAACTATTTTCATCTGATTTTCAGTTTTATCCAAGGGCTATGCATTCATTTTTAAATTATAAGACTGATGTCTTTTCGAGATAACCACTCAAAATTAATGAAAATAATTATTAAATTACATTTCATAAAACTTACGGAAGTGCTCTCCATATTGTGCGGATATTCGAGACACGAGAATCAATTACTTCATGCAAATAACGACTCGATCTCTTGCACGGTGACATTTTTTTTAACCGTAATTTGAATATTGACATGACAAGGCATTCACTAGGGGATGAGTGACAAAACTACCACAGGCATGCATATGGGTATGGACAGGGCACTTGAGGTTGGGATGCTCTAAGAACATCTAATAATTGGTTCCTTGGCCTTATTTACCAACCCCAAAATTTAGACCCGAAATTTCCGGTGGCAATTGGGCACGGAACATATAACGGATGCAACCAGCGTACGCCACATGGCGCACTGGGATTGGTCCTTAAGAGTCAACATCATGCTACGGCCTTGTGATTATAACATCCCCTACATAAATCAAGGCTACTGTCCATGTCTTTGACCAAGAGGTCAATTTTGTTCATTCTGATAGGTGGACGGACATTACTTTTACTATTACTTTAAATGGATTTTCATTACTTGAAGTAATTTTGTTTTTTCATTTGACGAGTGGGAGGACATAACTTTTACTATAATTGGCCCAAATAGTGGATCAAATTACTCTAGTGGAGGAACATTATTAGAGAAGTAAAACTCACTATTAGGATTAATTACAAGTGAAAGCAACGTTCTCTCATCTAATAGGAAGTGAAATCAAGCTAGATGAATAACGCTCACAATATGAACGGCTTAAATAGTGGGATGTATTCTATTTAAAGTAGTGAGAGTATCTTTAATGGTCCGGTAAAAGTCTTATTACTGTCAAAATTTGGCGAAGAGTAGTAAAAAATAGAACTCCAATGGTTGTGTAAAACTCTTGCTAAAATTTGGCAAAGCCAAACTTAGTGACAAATTTTGCACAAAAAATAATTTTGTCAAACTTATCAAGTTATCATCGGTGTCTGGATCTTCAATATATTTTGATTAAACGGTAAACAATGAATAATAATACTAAAATGACATTAAATTAATACAACATTAATATTTTTTAATATTCTGACACTGTAACTAGCCAATGATAAAATTGCTCCAACAAGTGAAGTTGCTCTCTGAATATCTCTATTTCAACCTTGTGTGGTCACGCCCTTTGTCATGTAGGTAAATATAACCTCGCCCTTTGTCAAGTGGATGCCCCTACTATCAAACTCATGGTTTATGCCTTATGGGG
>BRYE01000023.1:30906654-30916654 GCA_030159115.1 Actinidia arguta var. hypoleuca
TATGAAAGGTTGTTTGGTAGTGCTCCTGATTATTCATCCTTGAGAGTCTTTGGTAGCACATGTTTTGTTCTTCGTCCTGAAGCTGAGCGCAATAAGTTGTCTGCTCGATCTGCTGCATGTGTTTTTCTTGGTTATGGTGAGGGAAGAAAGGGTTATCGTTGTTTTGATCCCGTCTCTAACAAATTTTATGTCTCTCGTCATGTTGTATTTATGGAGCATATTTCTTTCTTCTCTATTCCTTTTCCATCTCATACTGTAACTAAGGCTGATCTGATTCATATTGATCCTTTTTCTGATGATGCCGATGATGTTCTAGACTCTACTGTTTCTTCTCCTAACCAATCTCTTTTGCAGCCTTTTCCTATACATTACTCTCGTAGGTCTAACACACCTACTGATGCTCCCCCTTCTTCGGCCACCCAAGAAGCTCCTGAAGTTGTGGATTCCGCACCGCCTTCTGCCAAGCGTATTCGTAAGTCCACTCGTTTGCCTGATTTTGACTACTCATGTTACTCCAGTTCCTTTACCTCTTTTCTGTCTTCTATTCACAATCTTTGTGAGCCTCAGTCATATACAGAGGCTGCTCGTGACCCTCTTTGGCAGCAAGCTATGGATGCGGAACTATCTGCTTTGCATCGCACTGGTACTTGGGATTTGGTGATGCTTCCGCCTAGTAAAAAGGCTATTGGTTCTTGTTGGGTCTATAAAATTAAGACCAACTCTGATGGTTCAGTCGAGCGTTATAAGGCCCGCTTGGTTGCTAAAGGATTTGCTCAACAATATGGCACGGATTATGAGGAGACCTTTGCTCCTGTTCAAAGATGACCACTATTCGTGCACTCATTGCAGTGGCTTCTGTTCGTCATTGGCATATTTCTCAGTTGGATGTTAAAAATGCCTTCTTGAATGGCGATCTCAAAGAAGAAGTGTATATGATTCCTCCTCCAGGTGTTGCTCACTCTTCTGGACAGGTTTGCCACCTCAAAAAGGCACTGTATGGTCTCAAACAGGCTCCTAGAGCTTGGTTTGAGAAATTCTCTTTGGTGGTCACATCTCTTGGTTTCTCTCCTAGCCATCATGATTCGGCTTTATTTGTAAAGTCCACTTCTACAGGCCGTATTATCCTTTCCTTGTATGTGGATGACATGATTATTACCGGTGATGATATTGATGGGATTGCTGCTTTGAAGATTGAGTTGGCCCGTCAGTTTGATATGAAGGACTTGGGGTCTCTTCGCTATTTCTTGGGCATCGAAGTTGCCTTCTCGCCTAAGGGTTATTTATTGTCCCAATCCAAATACACTGCAGATATTCTTCAGCGAGCTCGTCTCTCGGACACCAGGACAGTTGATACTCCTCTTGAGCTAAATGCTCGTTATGCTCCTACTGACGGCACTCTCTTACCTGACCCTACCTTGTATCGGACTATAGTTGGGAGCCTTGTCTACCTCACTATCACTCGTCCTGATATTGCACATGCGGTCCATATTGTTAGTCAGTTTGTTACTACTCCTACCACAGTTCATTGGGTTGCTGTTGTTCGCATTTTGCGGTATCTTCGTGGGACTATTTGCCAGAGTCTTTTGTTCCCTTCGACGTCTTCCCTGGAGCTTTCTGCTTATTCAGATGCTGATTGGGCCGGTGATTCATCTGACCGCAAGTCTATTACAGGCTTTTGTGTATTCTTGGGTGATTCTCTTATTTCTTGGAAGAGCAAAAAACAACAAGTTGTCTCTCGTTCTTCCACTGAAGCAGAGAATCGTGCTATGGCCTCTACCACCAATGAGATTGTTTGGCTGCGTTGGTTGCTAGCGGATATGGGTGTCACGTTCTCTGGACCGACCCCTCTTTATTGTGATAATAAAAGTGCTATTCAGATTGCTCATAACTCAGTTTTTCATGAGCGGACAAAGCATATTGAGATCGATTGCCATACTACTCGTCAGCAACTTGATCGCGGCACGATTTCCCTGCCCTTTGTCACCTCTTCTCTCCAGTTGGCGGATTTTTTTACGAAATCTCAAACGGTGCAGCGATTTCGCTTCTTTGTTGGCAAACTCTCGATGCTGCGCGCTGCTGGATCATGAGTTTGAGGGGGATGTTAGGAAATAATATTAGTATTATTTATGTCTTTTATTATTTTTGTGTTATTTTAGGCTAGCCTTTTATTCCTTTTATTTCCTTGCCTATATAAGACTTACTTTTGTAATATTCTCATAAGTTTTGTTAATACAAACCCTAGCCGTCTCTTTTCTTCTCTATCTCTCCCTTGCAAATTCTATCACTGTCCAAATGGATCACTCTCAATATATGTATATGTATATATATATATATATATGTATATATATATATATATAATTTCACTAATAGATGATAATTTCAAGCGCTAAGAAAGATAAAACTACGTATCCAACTCAAATACTCCAGTAATCAACCAATCAACAACAAACCATAAATCAAAAAGAATCCAAAAAAAAGAAAAGTGAAGGAAGGAAAAAGCACACTATCATCAGGGAGCAAGAATAAATCGTTCTTAAGAGAACAACCCTAAATGAAAAACTAATCAGAGAGAGAGAGACCTGGAAAGTCAAGTTTTTCCTGAGCAAAGCGTTGGCCTGGGTCCAGAAGCTCGCACGGCCATGCGATGAATCCGCCATTCTCTAAACTTATTTCTCTCTCTCTCTCCACTGAAATTCGACCGTTAAAGCCAAGCAAGAGCTCGTTCCTGCTCTCTCTCTCTCTCTCTCTCTCTCTCTCTCACACACACACACACTTCTGTGCAGAACTCAGTGCAGAGTCTGCATTGAATGGATGTAGGAAAATATATACGTTTTAAATGGGAATTCATATCGGAAGAAATAGAACCAGAGGGTCTCGGTCAAAATGACGGAACTGTCCTTTGTTACTATCTCTCTTCCTTTTTCGGTTATTCTTCCGTGCCCTTGTGAAAATTACAATATTGTCCTTCACGCGATTTGAAATTTTCCTTTTGTTTCTTTTTATCCTTTCTTTATTATTAGTACTACTATGGTTGGTTGGTTGGTTGGTTTTGGAAGAAGACGTTGTCACCCAAACACTTCTTAAGGTACTGTTTGTTTGAGGATATAAGAAAGGCATAACTGTTGGCCGGTTATACCTTTTCTTTTCCTCCTCCATTTTTAAATCCCGGTGTTTTGCTATTCTAAAAAATAGTTGACCAGTGGAATAAAAGAAAAAAAAACTATAAAAAAAAAAAAATGAAAGGGGTCAAAGAAAATGTAGTACTACTTCATCAGTTAATTTGTAGTTTAATAGATTATGTATTTAACCGGCCCAGTTTGAGCTAATTTTTTGAATTATTTTAGTTTTTCTTACTAATTTATCAAAATTTTATCTTTTTTTTTGTTTCTTTGAGAACAATCTAGAAAATAAAAGATTAGATTATTTGTCGAGTAAAATTAGATTATTTTTGTATTTTTGAAATTTAAACAAGACTTTTTAAATTTTTAGATTCCTCTCGTAAAAAAAAATAAAAAAAGTAGAGATGGCAAATAGACGGATTTGGGCGGGTTAAAATGGATTGTTGGTTGAATATGGGCGGGTTAAATGTGGGTCAAAAGAAACCGGGTTAAATATGGACAGGTCGAAAGGCGGGTCAAACTCTTTTTCTTTCTTGTTTCCTTTGTATCTCTAAGATGGATTTAATGGATTTGAGAATCTCTTCCAAGATTAAATTTTAAGTACATCTTATATGGTCAATGATTAAACATTTTTTGATGTAATTAAATACTCTTTTCAAAATTATATAGGTAATTTTTTGAAAAATATATAATTTACACAACTCATATATATATATAATCTAAGCAACTCGTATTTGGAAATTTATAAAGAAATTAAAAAGAAAAAAAATATATATATTAAAAGTAAAGATAAAGTAACTAGACCTATTTGGATTCTCTAAGTTTTTCTCTCTTTTTTTTTTCAATTTTTGCTCAGAGTTTTTTACATTTTTCGATTTGTATTTACTAGAGAAACTAAGAAATAGAGACAGTTTTAAAAAAATGGGTTGCCCTGATCCGACCCAATCAGCTATTTGGGCATTTGGGGTCATTTTGCCACCCCGCGGAAAAGTATAAATTTTTTTGTCAAAAATTGAGAAAAAATTAATAAAAACAAAAAAAACTTAAAAATTAAAACAGCTAAAATAGTTATAAAAAAATAGCTCGACAAAACTAGGAGTTTGTAATTTAAACAAACTTATCTAAATATTAAACAATAAACTACTATCTAGTCAATAATATCTTCCTGAGATCCACCTTTGAATAAGTAGAAATTAAACAGCGTTTGGGAGAAAACAAATAGCAGTAAAATGGCAAGAAAGTTGGTGAGAAGCTCCTTTCTACACGTCACATTATGATAACGTAATTTATTGGATCTCAACATCAAATCCAGATATCTATTTTAGAAGAACACTTATAGGTATACACCCAAAAATGGGTGTGTATCAGACACATTCAAAATGGTGTGTCACAAACAAGTGGGTGTGTCTGGTACAATATCTATTTTAGGGCGGATCCCACTTGTTTGTGACACACCATTTTGGGTGTGTCTGGTACACACCCATTTTTGGGTGTGTACCTATTCATTATTCATTTTAGAAAAGTTAAAACATTCTGATTAAGAAAAGTCTAATCATAAAATAACTGAATTTAAGTACAATTTTTTAATGAGTGATGCTTAGACGAGAGTGCTCATATCATAGTTACGAAGGAAATGCCATCATCATCATAATTTGGTTGACATTTAGTTGAAATGATATGATATGATAATTTTTTTTCACATACAATACGTATAAAAATAAAGATGCCACAAACTTAGGCGTATTGCTTCTTTTTAAAGTTTCGGGTTTGAAACCTTTTAAGTAATATCAATTTATGAGTTGGGTCAATTTATACGGGATTTTGTCTTGGCTTTAATCGGATTCTCCGTAGATAGGCAGTGAGATTTATTATATGAATTAATCTAAAAAAAAGTCTTAAACTAGTTGATAAAGGTCTAAGTCAATGATCAAAACTTTTGATAGCATCATGATCAACTCAATGTCTAGCACACCTTATCCAATTCAAACACCGTATATTTATAAAGTCATTTTAGGTACAAAACTCCAAATCAAGAAGAAAACTACAATAGTATACAAATAGATAAGAAAAATAGACATTTTATTTCTCTCCTCTTATGTGGTCGATTATGAATTTACGACCTGATGAATAGTTTTTTTCCAAAAATGTCGCAAATGTGTCGTGCATTACAGGAAAATACTATACAAGGTAACAAATTTTAAAAATTAATGTGTCTTGAAATTGTACCAATTAAAAATAATAAGATATACTTGAGCAACCTTAGTATGTAAATTTGTTTATTTATATAACATTACTATATTTCCAAATTTCAAGAGGGTAAAATGGACCACCATCTCAAAACCTCCCCCCCTTCGTCTTGTATATATAGGCCATATTTGATGATGAGCTTAATCGTAGGCACAATTTGCATTAAGAATTTAGTAAAAAGTTAAAAATAAAAATTTTTCTTTTTCTTTTCACTACACCGTCAAATCCTTAATCCAAATGGGATGTGAAGGAATGAGAATCCCACGTCTTTATTTCTCTTTATTCCATTTTTTTGGGCCCAATTTGGATTAGCTATTTTAGTTTTTGGTGTACAAATTTTTTCGTTTTTAAGCTTAACGATTAAATTTTTTTTACCCTTTCGGTTTCTCTTAATAAGAGAATTTTGAAAATATAAAAATTTTGTTCTAATTTCAAAAAAAAAAAAAAACATTTTACTCAACAAATACACTATTTTTTGTCTTTAGTAAGTTTTTCATAGTTTGTAAAAAAAAATTACACCAAATTTATCTTGTCAATAGAAACTAAAAAAATAAAAGATTTTTATCAAATGGACAAAAAAAAATCAATAAAAAAAATTTGAAAAATTAGCTGGAAAATAGCTAGTCCAAACTTGTTCTTAGCGCCGTTTGGGATAACTTCTTTTGGTTTTATATAGCGGTTTTGTTTTTTGAATTTTTTGTTTATGATTTTTTTTTATTGTTTAATGAAAATTTTATATTTTTTCGGTTTCTCTTAACAAGAGGAGTCTGAAAAATATAAAAATTCACATTTTAGTTTTGGGTGTTTCTAAGAAAACTGAACCTTTTTTTCACTTCTTCCAAATTATATGAAAAGCTTTACATTTTTTGACTCCTCCAGTTAAAAAAAATAAAAAAGTATAAAATTTTGATCAAACGATAAGAAAAATCACTACAAATAAAAAAAATTAAAAATCAAAACAACTATATAAATTTTTAAAAAACTATCCCTAATACGGCGTTAGTCTTGAAAATTAAAACATAGACATTGAGAGTGTTTAGTATAATTGAACTTATGTTAGAACTATTTCGTTAAAAGTAGAAGTCGAAAAGCTTCAAAACAAAGCTTCCAATTTTTATTTTTTTTAACTTTTATAAATTATTTTTAGCTCATAAATAAAAATTGTGCCAAAAAAAAAACGCGGCTTCCAAAATACAGCGTTTGGAATTTGGTATTGTCACGTTTGTGCAAATTGGAAGGTGAGCAGTTTTTTCATGGAAAATGCCACGTTTATAACTTTTCTTGTATAATATTTGTACAACAAATACGAAATAACGTCGTTTTGGTCGAATAAATACAAAACGACGCCGTTTTATTTACGAGAGAAATGCAGAAAGATAAGTAGAACGACGTCATTTTATTTTTATTTGTACGTGCTTTCAAACAACGTCATTTTGCTCGAATAAATACAAAACGTCGTTTTATTTACGAGAAAAATGCAGAAAGATAAGTAGAACGACGTCATTTTATATTTATTTGGTCAAAACAACATCGTTTTGCATTTATTGTATAAAAAAAAAATATAAACTTAGCATTTCCTGTGTGTTTTCCTCATCTTATTGTGAACACATACGCATGGTCAACCTAAGAGCGAGCCCAATGTAGTTAGTACTGCAACTCAAATGGCCTAAAATAGTAAAATATGGTAAAAGTCTTGTACGCGCTTTCAAACAAGATGGGCCCATCTTAAGTTTATTTTTATAATCTAATCGTTAATTTTATAATTTGTAGATGACTTTGAGCAAATCATTCATATATAAAATTAAATTAATTGGTTATTATTATTGTCAATCAAACCAAATCCACCTGATTAACTTGCTTTATAAGTAACCCTAAGAATAAGATGTTTCATAAGCAATTTCCAACAACTTTCAATGTCATGATTGGCTACAATTTTTAATTGGAAAAATTACAATTCAGTGATAAGATTATAACTTTATTTTAATTCAATAGCTAACATACAATAATATTATTAGAGGCGGTGACTTTCAAATGACATGGTGATTTTAACTATTTTACCCCATTTCACTAATCGACATTGTTTACAATACTAAATAAAAAGTCAAGCATGTAGGACTTGCACCATACTTTTTTTCCCAACACAGACTCTCTCTCTATCCCTTTCAATGTTGAGTTTGTTGTCGATATGTTTTTGACGAATTTGTACGAAGTAAGCTCGCCCAAAAAAACACATTTGACTTTCAAAGTTTTCCACCAATGTAAAGGTAGAGCTTAACGGCGTTGGCAAGATTAGGATTTAAAAAATTGGATATTTTAACTTTAGGATCTTGACATTTGAATCGAGCTCGTCTAGGATTTATATGTGGTAACTTCCAGGTAATATCAATTACATGGTCACTTGACTTGGCTCATGTATTGGTCTTAGGCATATTCAACTTGCATTCAGAGTATATCCGACTTGCACCTAAAACACATACGACTTGTACCTCAAGCACGCTTGACTTGCATAGTGAAAAATACGTATGTCTAACTTGCATCCAAAATATGTCTGACTTGCCTTGTTAAAATTAACCATTAGGCATAACTAACTTGCACCCAGGGTATATTTAATTTGCGTCAATGGCACACAGGACTTGCACCCCATACACATCACACTTACATCGAGAAAAATAGGGTGCAAGTCCCACATGCTTGGCTTTTTATTTAATATTGCAAATGACATTGTTCAGTGCAAAGAGGAGTAAAATAGCCCCAATCATTATGTAATTGATATTATTTAGAAGTCACAGCCTTCAAAAATATTATTATGTGTCATACTACTGAACTAAAATAAAGTTATGATCTTACTGAACTGAAATTTTCCCTTGTTTATTTCAATTTAGTAGTTTTTATGGGGGTGCTAACTGGGGAAATCATTTTCATACGTCACCTTTGACCAGCTAGCCTCGACGTTATTTTAAAGGGTGAAATACACTAACCTCCCTTGAAGTTTCAGATTAATACACAAAGCACCCTTAATGTTTAAAAAATTACAATGACTTTCCCAAAGGTTTGAAACTTATAACAAATGCTTTCTATTTTACATTAACCACCCCTAAGGTTCTGGGTTAATACATAAAGTACTCCTGACGTCAATCATCAATTAAGAAAATTGATTGCCCATCCATAACGTCAGCTGAATAGTGGTTAAAATACCATATATGTCTTCATTGTAATTTTTTAAATATTAAGAATACTTTGTGTATTAATTCGGAACCTCAAGAGAGGTCAGTGTATTTCACTCTATTTTAAAATTACTCGTGTATAACTATTGAAATACCTTTTTGATTAAAATTTTGTACTTGACAAAATATTTAGCTAATTTTTATGTGATAGTTACTGATGTGGGGTAAAAGATCCGCCTATCAAGATATAGGCACGTCACTTGAAGGATCATATCACCCTATCACTACTATAGTTCTTGTTGCCCATGGTTTCTCGTCACTAGTTGTTTATCTCACCAATACATCAGAGGGAATGTTATCTTATCTCTATATCGTCATTAGACGAGGTGAGAACTCTACCTCTCTAAGGAGTCTACCACCGTGAGACTTCTCTGATCAGAGTAGGATTCCACATCTCTAACTCCATCACGACTCTTAAAATTGCGGATTGTTCTCCAAATGGCACCAGGAACATTATCTCCAAAATTATTGGAATATCCTTCCATACTTATCCTTCCGAGGATCTTGCCGTTATCCACTGACACTCGATTCACACGCCGGAGGGATTTTGAGCGGCCCCACTCCGGCTGATTACGTTTATTCTATTTTGCGCAGGTCGCCCAAATACTTGTCAAGGTCCAGTGCCGAGCTCAAGAGCAATTTTAACTTGGTTGCTCACCCAAATTTTTACCACAACAGATACTGTCAATAAGAAAATGTTTGGCCTATGTCATTTTTATGAGTTAATAGACAAAATTGACCCTGTATATATATTAGAATCTGTAATTTTGAGATGTATGTGTGCGCGATTCCCTTCCTTTTTAATAGATATATTATTAGCGTGATTATTGCCATAATCAACGAACCAATGGATTTTTTGCCATAATTAAACGAGAATCAATGATGTCACTATGTCACTACACTTATCCTGTGATTCAGAAGTTTATTAATGATCGACTTTGTGTGTGCATTAAATTTATGCAAAATTTATCATAAAATTTCCAAACAAAGTTTTTCATATAGATTACAAACTAGAAAAAAATTATCATAATCATACCTGGGCATTTATCATGCATATATAATAATTTATCGTATATGATATTTTTATCAACTGTAATTATAATCGTATATGATAACTTTCTCTTCCGTAAATCTCATGATACAGCAAAACAACTACCTAACTAAAAAAATATAAGGAACAGAAATGAATACCTCGCCGTTTCCAGCATAATCTAGGCTGGATGCATATTGTAGCTTGATACAAGCTCAAATGGACGGATAATATACAACCACCTCGATTGTGTATGTTGTGCACCATAACTTAATTGGAAATGAAAGCTGATGTGGATAAAATAACTACCTATTTATAATGAGCCGATCACGTCGCTATGACCCAAATATATTTATGGTCTCCCCTCATTTTGATCATCA
>BRYE01000023.1:31006654-31009154 GCA_030159115.1 Actinidia arguta var. hypoleuca
TTAGTTAGGGTAAGGGTCACTCATAAATTATCCACCTCTATCCCCCTGTTGGGAGAAAAATTATCCGGTGGAAAAAATTATCCGGAGGGATTTGTGTCATCCAAACGCCGGATAAGGGGGAAAGAAGGGGAGAAAAATTATCCCCCTCTTATCCATAAGCCAAAAAGGCTCTAAAAGTCAAAGAAATTTATACATATCTTCCGCCATGATTGCTCAAGTGATTGAATGAGGAAATAACAGTACCCAGAGAGATTTTTCTAAACTATCGTCTTATCTTTGATAGAATCCCATTGATGAAACACTGGCTTGTTCACACGAGGCTAGGATGGGACCATCTCTATGCATATATACACAATGTATGCTGCCCATCAAAAAATAAACCTTGTGCCTATTCCCAATAAATGGGTCTTTTATAAATGGGAATACAAATTCACAATATTTGATTTTCACCAATAAAATCCTAATAAAATGGGATTTTTCTTTTTGCACTACTCATTAAATACTATAAACAATTAATAAGTACCCAAGAAGCCACATTTTATCTTCTAAAAAATGCTAAAATCGTAATAACCAAACTTGAAACCTTAAAGACTCCATTTGAATAGATGTGGATTTCAATTGAAAAAATTTAAGGTTAAATTGCACAAAAAGTATAAGAGGTTTTGGTACAAGTAGCTTATGAAACTAGAGAAGAAGATGGACTACATTTACAAAATATTTATTTTATTGGGATCCTTACATAACTTCAATTCCTAGCACGGATTTTAAATCACACCTATTAAATAGTCATTTTAAATCTATTATGTTAAGCTTCCAAACTCAACGTAGAAATCCATAGGTAACCTTTCAAATCCAAATTTGTGCTAGTTTCATTGAATAATTAGTATGAAATCCTTTTATTTGAAATTCACGTCTATCCCAATAGTGCTTTTTTTTTACACAACACCTAATGCCAATAGGGATGGCAATTTGACCTGAAAAATCGGGTTCTCGCCCCGCCCCGCATAGAGTGGGTTTTGGGTCTAGATAAACGGGGGAAGGGCGGGGCATGACGGGTTGGGGGTGGAGAAATATAACCCTGGGCGGGTTCAGGTTTAGGCTATGAATACCCCGAACACCTAAACCAGAACCCGCCCCGATTATGTGTAAAATAGTCAAAATTACCCCTATTTTTTTAATTATAATGTAATATCCTTACTATATTATATATATATATATATATCAGTACCGTTTATAAAAATATATATATATATATATAATTAAAAAAATATTAGTGGGGCAGGAGGTTGATTTGTAAACGGAGATGGGGTTTTGAGCCCCAACCCGTCACAGTTTTGGGATGAAAGTGGGAGAGGATTTTCTTAATCGGGGGCGGAAATAGGTTGGGACAAACCCGGCCTGTTGCCATCCCTAAATGCCAATATTATATTCTATCAATTAAGAAAACAGTGTTGCCAACCACTACTAATGCCAACTGCAACCACTCACCACCGCCAATCACCCGATTCACCCCCACCCCCACTTCCAATCACCCCCACCACCAACCGCCCACCCCAAAGCAGAGTGAGACAGAAGAGCCCTAAACTAAGTTTTACAAGCATCCTCAAAAAAAGACCCAAACAATTGGAAATAGGGAAAGTTTGTTTGACTAGGTCTGAAAATACATAAAAAAAAAATATTGACCAAACAAAATGATAATAATTGCTCATTCCATCTAACATTATTGACAATTATTGTCATCAAAACCCATCCCCACACCTAATTTATATTACAAGAATCTAGCACCCAAACCTACGTACCTAGAAAAAGCATACTGAGAAATAACTAAAAACAAAAAAGTCTGCATCAGATTTATTTTGGTTGTAACCCGAACTTAAGGGCATAATTGAAGAGAAAGATAGTTTGATCCACAAGCTTGAGACACATCTATTCACATGACAAGGATTCAAATCTTTGCTATGGATATCTGCTGGTTTTGGATTTGGTAGATGACATATTTCAGGATTGGGGTTAATTAGTTCCCCCCTGCAATTAAAAAGAAAAAGAATAAGTGAAAATAATAATAATAATAATAATAATAATAATGTGGATAAAAAAATTTGACCAAATTATATAGTAATTAGGTGAAAGATTTTTTTCTTTACTTGCAGCCAATGGACAAATGATGAAGAAGGATAGCAATTTGCCTCCTAGCAAACATGTTTGCAACACAGCTCCTTGCTCCTCCACCCAATGCAAGATGCTTTTCTCGTTTCTGAGGAGGGAAAGAATAAAGATATGAAACATTTAGAACAATTTCTCCAATAACTATGAACTAAGAAGTTTTGTTTTGTAGGGTCTCTGGCGGGCCGCCTTGTCGGACTGTCCTCAGTGTCGAATGCACCCTTTTCAATAACTATGCATATCTCACTTTTCAACAACTTCATGCCTCCTCTCCATTACTCCAACTCACCAATTTTTTTTCTTATTGTTGCCAAAAAAAAAAACTATACCAAACACA
>BRYE01000023.1:31021654-31026654 GCA_030159115.1 Actinidia arguta var. hypoleuca
ATTATTAAAATCAAACCACAAATCATCACAGGTTAGACCACCCTATCCATGCAAAGATATGTCTGTATATTCACAAATTCTAGTTACACAACTTCAACTACACTTTTCTTCTAATCGGTAGGTCCCATAGCGAGATTTACATGTTGTGGGATCAACATCTTGTGTGATGACGAGGCTATAAAAATTCCTTCATTCACAAATTTCTCTCATTAAAAGAAGTCAAAAAAATATTAAGCGGTTATAAATTTTTTTAAAAATTCAAAAACTAAGAGGGCTAAAAAATCTTCAAAAAATTAGATCAAATGGAGCCTAAATAAGAAAATAGTAAGCAAAAAAATAATATAACTTTTTTTTTTGATTAACCACAGTATCTCAGGTTCTACCACTCAGACTAATCTGTGGCCCACGTCAGCCGTGCTCTCAGCCAACACATGAGAGGTAAATCGCGAATATGCGACGCAGCAGCTAGGAATTAAACACAAGACTTTCAAGGAGTAACTCACATCCCGAATATCCGCCCTTTATTACTGCGCCATATGTACATGGGCAATAACAATATAACTTCTTGTTTAGCCATTTGATTATGTTATAATAAGTGTGACATCAATAAGTTGTAAGTAGAACATTGACCTCCTTTTATGGAAAAGAGCTCTTCAAGGCCAAGTTTGCTTCATCCATTATTAATACCACTTCAAAAGTTGTTGATAGGACAATTTAATCATCTCTAATGCACAGTTTTCCCTTAATCATCTCTCAACCTGTACAAAAAGTAGTCAGTAAGAAACCTTTTGGTTCAATTTTGTTTTGCTTATGAGTAGCAACTTCTTCTTCTTCTTTTAAATTGTGTTTAAAAAAATTGTAAAAACTTCTGTTTTTACTTATAAGTTAAAAATATTTTTTTTAAAAATATAAAAATAAATTTTAATAATTAATTTTAACATAAATTCAAGTATAACTAACGACACTTGTGTACGGCAAAACTTACCTTATGCTTTCTTTTAAAGAGCTTTGTAGCAAAAGGAATTGCGTCAAAGGGCACATGAGCAAATGATGGAAGGCCTATATCTATAATCTATACTTCCAATAGGCATCTTTTATGCCCTGGCGTGGGACACTTTGGTAGGGCCAACTCAAGCGAAAAGAGAAGTACCCATGTTATGATTCATGATGTCTGTTGGGTGATGATGGGGTTGCAATAAAAGCAAATGTTACTTCACAGCTCATAGATTGGAAACTTTTGAAGACCTTTTTAAATTTGGAAAGTATGAGAGGACCCTATCATGGGGGGTAACCCTACTCGCTAGGACCCTTTTATTTGCCCTATTGTTTTAAGCAGTGACAAGTGTAACACCCCGTCCCATCCTATGGCTTGCGATGTATGAAGCCGTGTAAGGAATTTTTAAGTTGGGATTAATATGTAAATATATAAATTTAATGGGAAATATCCGAGCATATTTATAGTTTATTACTATTACTATATGTTTTTTAAATTATAATTTAAAAGGCTAACTTATACGTGATTCCAAACATTCCTATTCATTCGTAGCCTATGCTAAATAAAATAAAATAATATTGTGAGTGGAGACTTTTAATTAGGTAAAGAAAGGAAATGGGTGCATCCGTGCATGTCACACATATATTCGCAAGAATAAATATTTTAGTAATATGTAATTAAACATTAATTAATTTGTTAATTAACAATTGGCAAGATTGCCTTTTGGATACCTTGGACGGTTCGATCACCAGATTATTTATTTCCAAATAAGAAGAGCACAAGAACAAGATTATACGTGTAAAATATGACAGTAATGGACCTTATGAAAATGTCTACATACATAGGAAAAGAAAAATATATATAAAAAAAAATTGTGAGGTTTAAAATTTTATTTTATTTTTTGTAGGGCGGCCCATGTTTTGAATGGGTTTGAGAAAAATATGAGTTTTTCTACGGCAATTCTCTTTTACTCAGCCAGTTTGGGCTAGTTTTTTTTATAGTTATTTTAGTTGATTTGATTTTTAAGTTTTTTCATCTTAGCAAAAAAAAAAAATCAACGTTTGAATAATATATATATTACTGGATTTTTTCTCCTAAATTTGTGCATAATTTTACATTTTCAAACTTTTCTCTACGAGGGATGTCACTAAATAATAATAATAATAAAAACAATTAAAATGAAATTGTTTTTGAATTTTGTGCAATTGGGCTGGGCTATTTACTACATCTTCTTCCATTTTGTGCAATTGGGCTGCCCATTTTGTATAGAGATCGGGCCGTTAAGTTGGAATCTAAAGCCCAAGTCAGCGAGTCTATGATATCATGCTAAGTCCATGGCCGTTCTCGAACTGTCCTAATATTGGGCTCGATAAGTAATGAAACATCACACACTCGACCACAGCGGAAGTCCATGGCCGTTCTTGAGACTTTTTAGCTACTATGGCTTTTGAGTGTGTGTTTTTTGAGGGTATCGTTTGATCAAATTTATATTTTTTTATTTTTATTAATGAGAGAAATAAGAAAATATAATTTTTTAGTTCAAATTTTTAAAAAAAAGATTAGCTAACTTCTTGATAAAAAATAATTTCTTTTGTCTTTAGCAATTTTCTTTCCTAAATTAGATGAAAATGTTTATATTTTTTGTCTCCTATCGTGAAGAAGATGAAAACGTATAAAATTTTAATCAAACAATTTAAAATTTTTATTAAAAAAAACTCAAAAAACAAAATAATTAAAAAAAATCTTAAGAAAAAACTAGGTCAAACTGGTTCTAAATAAATACTTTTGAATAACTAGACAAATTGAACTCGATATAATCTTTTTTTAAAAAATACCCCAAACACAAACTTTTATACATATAAATATACACTCTCACACGAATTGTGTGAACCCTACATACCATATGCGGGGAACTATATGTCCCGTTACGTACACTTGTGTACATTGACGGAATCATAATTTCATCTTTTGGAGGTCATGACAGAGATTAAGAGCAGAAATTAGAGTTAAGAGAGTCACTGTATTGTATTTATGTAATATATATAAATAGGGTAGATAATATACTAGGAATTATGGCAAAAGTAGGGAGGCCATGACCCTCTACGGTCGAAATACAACTCCGTCCATGATAATGTATATGGATGTGGTGTTATTAACATTATTATTTTTTAAAATTATTATTATTACCACTATAATTAATGACTCCCATCACTCTTCATTTATTAGTTGCTTTGCAATTATATTTATGGTGTGGTATTGGCTTTCTTGAGGGCCAAGCCATATTTCTCATTCATACGTCGTATGAGGTTGCTTTTGTCCCACGCTGACAATGGACACAGCACATACGTGTATTGCTACTCTGGGTGATCTTCCACAAGCGTTTGGGTACACTTGCACCACTCTGACCGTCAGATTGGATAGGGATCCTCAATAACAATAATCTTGTCAGCAAAAAAAAATAGTAAGAAATAAAGTTCATCTGTGGACCAAAATGGCCCATGCAATACGAACCGTTGATCTTATAAAGTTCATCTAATATAATGACGACTATGTTTTCAGACACAAGCCCAAAAAAAAAAAAACTGAATAAAAAAATAAAATTCGAATTGTTCCGAAATGAAGTAAAAAATAATTTAATTTTGGATTAATTTTAATTTTAGTGAATTTTTTATTTTAAAAAAAATACTCTTCTGATTCTTCTAACCGAGACAAATCAAAAATGTAAATATTTTTGACCCCAAAATAAAAACAATTCACTAGAAATAAATTAATAAAAAAATAATCATATTTATCCCAAGCGAGGTTTAAAATAATTATTTTTAATTGTCAAATTTAGTTCTTGTTATTTATTTCTTTTAAAAATAGTTGTTTTGGTTTTTGAATTTTTCCACCTTTAGTGAATATTTTCTCTATTTTATCAATGTTTCATACTTTCCAAAATTCTCTTGATGAGAGAAACCTGAAAATATAAAAAAATTATTCAAATTAAAAAATAAATCTATTAAAGACAAAAATAAAAAAATAGCTAATTTATAGATTAAAAATTAGTAAAAATAATTTTAAATTAAATCAAAAAATATTTTTAAATTTCCTTTCATCAAAATATTATTAAAAAAAATTCCAAACGGAGCCTAAGTATCAATAATCTCATTTTTTTAATTGTGAAAAAAAGGAAAAGACAAAGCCACCCTCAATCTCTTAGTCTCTCTCAAGATGAAGCCACGAGAGAATAATCTCATCCTCACTGCCCACTCAATGCAGACGACCACACAGAGACACTTCTGGAGTCAGAAAACCTTATTCTTACAAAATAATTAAAATAAAAATAAAGGAGAGTTCTGATTAAAACCTTCTGGTTTCAGATTGAGACCGTGAAGGCGATGACACGTGGTTCATTAAAAAAGAAAAAAAGGAATAAGAAGAGAGAGAAAAAAGTAGGGCAAATAAAGCTCCAGCCTCCAGGTTTAGAGAACAGAAAAATACGGTAAATTCTTATCATTGGTCCCTGTAGTTTAGATGAAATTTTACTTTGGTCTCTTTGGTTCTAATTAGATCAATTACAACTTTATATCTCCAGTCAGTGGAAATATAGTCACTCAATTCAAATCCGTTAAAAATTATAAAGGAAATCGCATTTCCTTCTTTGCATTTTTCAGCTCTGTGATGATTAGGATGAAAGTAGCGAAAAATACAAAAAGGATAAAATTTTAAATTTTGTTCATGCGTTTGTTTAGTAATTAAAATGAGTACGACAATGTTAAAGTGGATGTGCAGTAAGACTATGAATGATAGAATCAGATATACTAACTTTCATGATGTGGTAGGTGTTCCATTAATTAAGGATAAGCTAAGAAGGAACATACTTAGGTAATTGGGACATATATGTCGTAGGGCTATTGACGTGGTAATAAAGAGAAATAATATAATAAATGGCAATGACAACATTAGAGGGAGGGATAGATCAAAATAAACATTTGATGCGATAGTAAAAAAAGATAAAATTTGA
>BRYE01000023.1:31071654-31074154 GCA_030159115.1 Actinidia arguta var. hypoleuca
GGCTTTGGTAGTAGCCGATGATGATTGTAGAAGTTAAAAGAAACATCATTTGTTGGCATCTCCGTGTGATTTGATTTTGTTCATGCTAGAACCACCATAATTCAGATGGATGTCAAAGGGGTCATGTAAAGTCTAAGAAACTTCTGTGAAGTTCTATTTCGTACCCAGAATTAAATAGAGAAGGAAAAATGATGGCAATTCCATTGTCTCAATATTTATACATTAACTGTATCCATTAAATATACTCAGTAAAAAATCTGTTTGCATCATAGTTGAGGCGAGCTTCACTATGCAAGGGATGTGTACTTAATAAATAAGCTGCAAGTATCATATTTGAGCGGTGCTCCAATAAGCAAGGGATGTGCTTTTGGTTTCTATTTTCTTTGCTTTTTTTCTCTGTCTATGTTTTACTTGTTTTCTTTTCTTTCTTTTTTTTTTCAGCATTTTTTGTCTTGTTTTTCTTCTCTCTCTCTCTCTCTCTCTTTTGTGGCCGGGGGTGGGGGTGGGGGGGGAGGTTTGTCTACGAAAGGACAATCATCAGTGCACCATGTTTTGAGAGCTATGAGTCCCAATGCTTGTTAGACTGATTTTTCAAATAATTTTCCTTGAGCCATGCCTTGACAGTTTGCACAATGTATTACATAAATTTTCTTATTTCCTGCTATTTATCTTGTTGGCTGTTATATTTTCATGTGCCAGACAAGCACCAAAGTGGATGCCTTGACTGATAAAGAGATGAGAAAAAAGGAAATTGAGGAGAAATTGTTAGTTCTGAATGAGAAGAAATGTAATTTAGTGCCGGTTGTGAAACAGATAATTTTATGTTTCATCACCGTCTTCTATAGGATAAGAGATACTTGTTACCTCATAATTCTTTGAATATTGGTAATTCCTGGAATAACTAGTAACTATGCTATAATTGGTACAGATCTTGAATGCAGAAGAAGAATTAAAGAGATGAAATAGCATGCAAGGAACAGGGATTCACCCAGCTGTTCCACTTCAAGTGGATGCTACAAATGATTCTTGATCATTGACTAGGCTTGCCACTCCTAGGTTGGGTTCAGAGGGAAACATTGGTGGTGATATGGATGGAGGAGAGACTGATGACGCTTCAAACCACAGTATGCATCCTCACCATTTACCTCGAATGAGCGGTACCTCACCACATTCTGATTCTCCTCATAAATAATTTTATGTTTCATCACCGTCTTCTATAGGATAAGAGATACTTGTTACCTCATAATTCTTTGAATATTGGTAATCCCTGGAATAACTAGTATCTATGCTGTAATTGGTGGTGTTTAATAGATCTTGAATGCAGAAGAAGAATTAAAGAAACGAAATAGCATGCAAGGAACAGAGATTCGCCCAGCTGTTCCACTTCAAGTGGATGCTACAAATGATTCTTGATCATTGACTAGGCTTGCCACTCCTAGGTTGGGTTCAGAGGGAAACATTGGTGGTGATATGGAAGGAGGAGAGACTGATGACGCTTCAAACCACAGTATGCATCCTCACCATTTGCCTCGAATGAGCAGTACCTCACCACATTCTGATTCTCCTCATAAAAGGCCAGCCTTTATTGCGGTAATATGTACTGACTATTTAATACAGTACTCTGCCAATTCTTAAGATATAGCCAATATATTAGCAATGTGACATTTTCCAAAGAGAAACTAATTAATTGTGTTGTTTTTCCTATAAACCGTAAATACTGTGTGGTAGCAAGCCAGATAAAAATAAACTAATGAGGGAAACTATCCAGAATATAGAATACATAAAACTTAAGAGAACACTGCACTTCTCATCAATGTTATTGATAAAATTATTACGGGATTATATTGTTGATAAACTTTTAACAAACCAACATAATTTCTTGCAATTCAATCAGTTTGTTCTGTGGGTGGATTCTCTGTTGGGACCTCTTGGAAAATTTACCCATTTTTCTGAGTGATAACTGTGATGCCAAATGTCATCTTTGAACTCTTGGTTACAATTCATCCATGATGAGATATCAGTGGTACTATTCGATATCTCAAGGCTTTCTTCAGACACTATGTGCATGGGAAAGTTATGACAGGTGGAGGTTCAGCAGGAATTTTAAGTCATTTATTTAACAACTCCAACTGCTGAAACTTAGTTTTGACTTCAAGCCTTTCATTGAATGCATCATAGGATAGGCAAAGCTTACTGATTCACCAGCATATTTGTGGAAGAACTCGCCTATGTGTTTCAAGTCTTGGAAGATAACATGAGCTTAGTTTCTGACATTCATTTGGTTTATTGTGTTTCATACTTTCATTTACAATCTGTACCTTACCGTTATTAAAAGGAACTTGCTGATGCTAGATAGGAGTTTTGCATCAAGGCTGCTTTGAAGTTCTTGAACATTCATATTCTTCTAATTTTGTGTCAATTGTTTTGTTTGTAAAATGGCATATATTACTATTCAATTAGTTTTTACGCTTGTTTGAAGACTCATTTATGTAGCTGCAAA
>BRYE01000023.1:31121654-31124154 GCA_030159115.1 Actinidia arguta var. hypoleuca
CCGTTAACTTGCATGCCTATTGGGGTGTGGGTGTATATATATATATATATTGGTAGATTTATGTAGTATGAGACTATAAAGAGTTTTGTTAGGAATAATGTATTTTGTGTCGTACATGGACAGCGCATACTTACATGTTGTGGGATTTATATTTTTGTGGGTTCCACTACACGAAATGTACTGTCTCTAGCTTTTCTGAATTACAAAATGCTATTGTATTACCAATTTTTCATTTTTCATCACGAGAAAATACTTCATTTATGAATGTAAATCAACCTTCAAATTATTTACTTTTTGTCACTAGAAATCAATAATATAAAATTTTCTTGAATTTTTTTTCTTCACTAGAGACCATATCATAGAGTATCTAAGCACACCCATCAAGTCATTGTTGAAGGATCTAATCTTAAGAGATGAGATGGTCAATGTTGTCTAGGTTGACTGGAGAAGCCAAATCCATCAAAATGGCCCCCAAATGAGGATGCACTCTCACATGGCAAGAATAGGAATGTCATAAACCTCCCTCTTTCTCTCTCTCTTTCTCTCTCTTGGATGTATGTGTATGCATTGTATCTTTAAATTCTTGTTTTTTTTCCCTTTTATGTCATATGCATTGTATCTTTGTGTTGCTGCAAATCTAAATACACTCCATGTGCACTTTCGTTGGATGTAGTAATCCAAGTAAATGGAGTAATGCTAGTCTAGAGGACAACACTTGTGGGGCCTCGGAGGGGAAGATTTATCCTCACAAAGACATTCTCTGGGTCGGCACCTGTTATATCACATGATCTTAATTTCATTGAAAATCCCAATATCAAGTTGGGATATGATACAAATAAATTCATGGTATTAATGCTCTCTGGATTCGTTGTGTCGCGATATGAGTTTTGATGAACTTGAAGTAGAAAGATAAGTTAACAGGAATACTGTTGTAGTGTCGGTCAAAAATCCTTTCGACGCTCAAATGAGAATGAACGAATTGACTCTTATTTAGTTGCTAACCCTTAATTTGTTCTATATTTGAGTTTGTTAATTTTTCTAGGGTTTTTTACTTCTTCTACAAGTCTCTTTGACGTGTGGTATGGTATCTTCAAGAATCTCAAAATCCATTAGGATTAGGGATGTGGAATCTCACATTTGACTCCTTTTAAAAAGAGTACGTCTCTGAAATACTCCACGTTCCATATGTGTGATTGGCATGTTTAACGTAATTTCTCCATCAAATTAACTGTGAATCATCAATGATTACATAAGCTCAAATATCGGTTTTGAAACTCAACAGATACAACCACTTGAATTAAACTCAAATTCAAATGTATGATTGACCTATTTGATAATGCTTTATTACAGTGATTTGCGCCTTTCATTTTCTAATTCCTTATAGATTGTAAAAAAGTAAATAAATACAATAGATAATATTTTAAAATAGTGGCTGTGACATATTTTGGTTTAAGTTATAGAAGTGTGGCCAAATTCTCCATCAAAAGGTCTTGCAGTTCAAGAAAGCTTTTGGTCCATAAGCATAAAATAACCTCCATTCTCTAAGCTATTAGTAATTGTTTTGCTTTCATAGTTCATTAGCATTTTTTATACTATATGACTTCATTTCTATTAATTGAATGTACTTTAGACAAGGTAAGGTTATTCTTTTCCCTTACTTAGAGATGGGGTGACTTAGAAATTAAGAAAAGGAGAGAGATTTGGAAAGATTAATCCTACGTTTGTATGACTGGAGGTGTTTGGAAATGGAAAATTTGTGGGATTTATATATATGAAGGCTACAAGGGCTAAAAAACAAACCTGAAATACTCCCTAATACCCATAGGGGTATGTTTGGTTTGGGGGATTAAGGGGTGAGATTGGGCTATCAATATATGGACCTCACTTTATTTCACGTAGTGAAACAACTGTACGTAATGAGCCAAACATGAGATTAGTGACTAAATATTATACATATATATATATATATATATATATATATATTTAAATTTGTGAAATACATGGCCCCGTGAACAATTTTATCAGGCTCAATACTCCAATAAACAATTATTTCTGTCGAATTATCTTTCATCGACTAAAAATAATTAAACTTTATCCGTATTTTATCTCACTCTAATGCTATATTTAAACTCAACCCATTTTCCCCATATGGGTCCCACAATAAATAAATTATATAAAAAAAAAAACATGTGCCCTCACAATATTTTTTATCCCTTGATTCCATAATCCTATCCCTAAACCAAATGACTACTAGTTTTAGATGAGATAAATGGAAACAGTTAGTGCAAAGATTCCAAGGGATCTTTAAGGCATGTGGAGGACCATTTCTGTTATGGAGTATATAATGCTAGTTTTTTTTTTTTTATAACTCGTAACCTGCTGTAGGACCTAGTGTAAATTTGTAACCAATCTCACTGTTTCTTAGCGGAGGATCGATTAAAATTGGAGAAAAACTCTATATGGATTGACTTAACTCAAGAATTGATAACATCTATAAAGT
>BRYE01000023.1:31144154-31149154 GCA_030159115.1 Actinidia arguta var. hypoleuca
TAACAGGACTGAATCACCTTCTATGGCAATCCACATTCCAATCTTTGGGGACTTGGAGAGAGAGAAATATCTTTGTTGAAAATATTATCAGAACAAAAAATGTACACATTTAGACACATTTTCTTATAAATACAATGGAGTTTATCCTAATTAGGATTTTAAAAAATTCTAATTAGGACGGACTCCACTGTGTTTGTGAGAGAGGGAGAGAGAACATCTTTGTTGATAATATGATCAGAACAAAAATGATGGGTACACACCAAAAAATATATACATCCAGACATATCCTCTCATAAATACAATAAATTCCATCCTAATTAGTGGATTCCGTCTTAATTAGAGTTTAAACTCTAATTAAGTGGGTGGGTGTACCTTATATCACAATCATACGGAATGACATGGATACATGTCGGGTAAATTAGACTGACTTTGCTAAAATTTCTGACAAATACACTGGCTTTACTGAAATTATACTGTCGACAACATGCACATAACTTCCCTCTGCTCTGTCAACCGTCCTTATAATGACTTAACAGGATAATATGATGTCATCCCTTTTATTTACTTAAATACCAAAAATACCCTTTGTATAATTAAACAAATAATTATTTCTTCTTCTTATTATTATAACCAAACACTCCACTCACAAAATCTCTATTATAAACCACAGTACGAATTGATGGACGACATAAGGATAATATTAAACTTTTTCTCATCAATTTTAAAATTTTATTATAGATTTATTTCTTACATTTTGTTACAATAAAAAAACGAGGAAGAAGAATAGAAAATAGAATTTTAAAGGTAGAGATAGAGGAAGCGTGGATTTTAACATTAGTTATAAAGGTTGCCTTGCCATTTAATAGAGATTCTTGTCCATAAAAATAAAGTTTTGGTGAAACTTGATGGGATAAATGTTTAGTAGTTGATTAAAATTTGCATTGATAAAGATAATTAAAATTTATAATAGATTTTTTTAATGTTCAAGTTTATGATTGTGTTGGCCACGAAAAAACAAAATTAATTTAGGCCCATTTGGTTACAGATATAGTATCATGGCTAATCGTTTAATGCAACGATGGATGAAGAACAAAAGCAACATTTATTTTCTATCACATGACAAATCCTAAAATCTAAATCCTAGGAAGTAGACCAGATCCTAACACAACAAATCAATATTAAGAAAACTCTAATGCTCGAAGAATCCTAGTTGTTGGTTCTAGCTTGGCAGAAACGAAAAACCTAAGGCATGAGACACCCGCGTAACAATAAGAGAGTGAGAATAGTGATAAGTTATCAATACTATCCGGATGTAATTCTATGAGGATTCAACCGATAGTTTTACATTTATTATTTTAAAACAAATTAATATTAGAAAATTAACTCTCCTCTTTCTTCTTAATCTCCTCGATAAAAAGACCATCCCAAATATGAATTTTACTTTTCAAGGATTATCCTTTAGGCCAATAAAATATTTTTCAGACAACAGTTACCCATATATTCTTAGTTTCTTTCAATATCTTCATCTCGTATCTTTTACGTGTCTTCCAATATTTTGATATATTATTATACTTTATCTTATGTTGTTTCTGTTAAGTCCAGTCCACCTCAATGAGTTCAAGCCCATTTGGATAAATTCAAGTCTCGGTTGGCTCACATGGAGTGTCATCATATTGAAAGTCTACAACCTCCGAAGACTGAGAGCGGTATGCTGTGAATTGAGAGTGAGAGGCAAGACTGAGAGAGTGTGAGTTGAGGGGGTGCGTCTCCTCCTTATTGATTTCTCTCCGTAGACGTAGACATCAGTGATTGAACCACGTAAATTTCTATTGTCTTGTGTGTGTGATCGGTGATTCGTTTTGAACACAACAACTTCGTCTCATATAAGCCGTGTTATATATTAATAAATGAAATGGAATTAATATTAGCCATCGGTCACTCATTTGCATGCAAAACTTGTGACTTTGCCATTTCTTTTTCTTTCGCGTCCCATGCCAAATCAAATAAGAGAAAAAAAAAATCATTTTGAGCTTTTATCTTAAGTTTGGGTATTGCTACGCATGAAATAATGAAACCCAAAGCATTTGAATAGGGGTTTGTTTTTTTACCTTAACTTAGTTTTCTTCTCGAGGGATACGATGAAAAAAGACTATGGTTGAAGATTGTTACAACAGTGCTCTAAATGCCGAAGAGCAGGTGTAAATTCGGCCCGCTCGGTCCAGCCCAAAATCAACCGGATTCGGTAGGTCTATTGGATCCTCGCCAATATTCAGGGCAGGATGGGCCGGTCCAAATTCAAATGTCTGTTCCATCTAAAACCAAAGCCCAAGGGTGGGTTGGGCTTTGACTCGGGCCTTTGGGAGGGCTGGCCCAGGCCCAACCTTTCCGGCTTTTCTTTTCTTACGTATCCTTACTTTACCTTTCTTTCCTTTTTATTTAATATTTCCCTTCTCTATTTTAGTTGTTTGTTTATGATTTGGGTAAAATGAAAAGAAAAAAAAGGAAGAAAGGAAGGAAGGGAAATAGTAAATGAAAAGGGAAATCATGTTATAGTTTTTCAATTTTATTACAAACATAATAGTTTTTTATTATTTTCAAAAAAGAAAAATGTTAAATAAATAATATCACTTAATATATGTAAATGAAAATATTTAAAAGATATTTAACATTTTCATATGTATTTTTTTTCCTTTCTTTTATTTGTTTGTTTATGATTTTGGATAAAGAAAAATAAATAAAACGAAATAGTAAATGGAAACATGTTATACTTTTTTACTTTTATTATGAAAAAATAGGTTTTAATTTTTATTTCCAAACATTTTCATATCCAATTTTTTTTTTTTGTTTCCTCTTTAATTTTCATTCAACTATTTTAAAAAGTATGTAGAAGCCTGTTTCTTAAAGATAACTAATCCCAATTTTTTTTTTTTGGGGGTACTCCTATCTAACAAAAAACTAAAGTAAGTCCACTAAACATAAAAAAATCAAATAAATTCATTTTATCACAAACTAGACCTTAAATTTAGCCTTAATTTGAAGTTAAAATCAGTAAAATTATGGAGAAATCTTTGAATTTCAAAACTCAAAAACCCCATTACCCAGAACCCAATCTCAAGCGGTTGGAGAAAATTTCCTTACTGAACCCAATTCTATGTTATTTAAAAAAAAGATAAATTTCAATGAACACCCTCGTAATTTATGATAAATACAATTACCTATCTGTAATTTTAAAAATAGTACTGTAAATTACCCAATTTTGAAAATAATGTCAAAATTTCTTATGGAATTATTTTTTGTGCAAAAATACAAACTTACTTTTTGATTTAGTGTTTTCAATTTTTTTTCTCAATACATACATTAAAATAAATAAATTATATATTTAAAAAATATTTATTTATTTTAATTAGTGTATTGAGAAAAAAAAATTAAAATCCTTAAATTAAAGGATAATTTTTTTATTTTTTAATAAAAATTAGTTCAAGAGAATTTTGACATTAGCTTCAAAAATAAAAGTAAGAAAACAGTGTTATTAACTTATTTCTAAAACTACAAAATAAGTTTATTATATTTATTAAAACTTTAGGGGAATATAGTGCAATTTACCCAATAAAAAAAACGGTTTCGTGAGGTTCAGGCAGTGTATCGGCTCCAGTATCAAAATCCCGGATTTTATTGGATTCGTTTCAAAGGGCGTTCCTTATAACAACCTCCACCAATTCTCTCTCTCTCTCTCTCTCTCTCTCTCTCTCTCTCTCTCTCCATATATATATATATATAATTCTCCCTCATAATTGATATAATTCGTTTCAAAAGGCGCTCCTTGTAACTACCTCCGCCAATTCTCTCTCGCTCGCTCGCATATTTTATAATAAATACAGTCATTTCTTTTATAATTTTAAAAATATCATTTACCTCCCTTATTTTTAAAAGTAATTTTAAGATTCCTCTTGGAGTTAATTTTTTTATAAAAATGATAAACTTTCCTTTTGATTTAGGGTTTTTATTTTTTTTCTCAATAGATCTATAAAACTAAATAAATTATCTCTTTAGAAAATATTTAATTATTTTAATTAGTATATTGATAAAAATATTTAGAAGCCTTAAATCAAAGTAAAATTTTGTTATTTTTGAATAAAAAATTGTTTTAGTGAATCTTGACATTAGTTTCAAAAGTAAAAAAAAATTTATTATTTTTAAAATTATAGGAGATATAATTATATTTGTCAAAACCTCAGGGGATGTTAGTGTGATTTACCCCCTAAAAAACTTGAGGTCCAAGCCAAGAGTATAACTGCTTCCATATCGAAATCCCGAATTTGATGGGATTCGTTTCAAAGGGCGCTCCTTATAAATACCCCCACCAATTCAGTATCTCTCTGTCTCTCACTCAATCTCAATCGGCCTTCTTCGTGCGGTATCAAATTAGGGTTTTGGCTTATTGTATTTGTTTTGCTTCCATTTTTGTTCATGCTTTTCAATTAACTCCCCTAGTCTGTTTGCTGTGTTCAATCTTTTGTTGATTTTGAGGTATTATTCATTGTTCATTGTGTTCAACCTTTTTGTAAAATCTTGTAATTATCGACATTATTTTCATAAATGCTTATGCTCTTCTTTCTTTTGGTTTTCTTGATACTAAAGAGATCGATGGGATGTTTTCATATTTATAGTTTATTTATTTGCCAAATACTGTATTGATTTTTCTTTCTTATTGACTTTTTTGGGGTTTTCTGTTTGCATGGGAACCATTTGAAGTTGTTGACGACGAATCTCTTCTTCCTTTTTGTTTTCTTGATGCTAAAGAGATTGATGGGATATTCATATTTCTAAGTTTGTTTATTTTTCAAATACTGTATTGATTTTTCATATTTCTAGTTTATTTATTTGCCAAATACTGTATTAATTTTTCTTTCCTATTGACTTTGTAGGGGTTTTCCTGCTTGTATGAGAACCATTTGAAGGTGTTGATGATGAATATTTTCTTCCTTTTTGTTTTCTTGATA
>BRYE01000023.1:31169154-31171654 GCA_030159115.1 Actinidia arguta var. hypoleuca
TTGTCAGTCAATCTCATATTTAAATCTTGTCCTGTACATATCGTGCAGAATTCTAATCCGCTTGTTTTCCTGTGCAGGATCCACCCTACTGCTATTGATGTTAATGGTTTGCTTCCTATACTTCAGTTTCATCTTTAATGTCACAATGGGTATATGCACTTCGATTTACTGATATCTTCATGTTGTTGGCTGGTTCTCTTGGGATAAATTTGAAGCAATTTTTCCCCTGAATTGTCTTCCTGAGTTTTTGAAGGTTGTTTGCTGGTTCTCTTGGGATAGATTTGAAGCCATTTTTTCCCTGAATTGTCTTTCAGAGTTTTTGAAAGTATTTGCCCTAAGGTTCTCAATTAGACAGCAGAAAATATCACTACTAGAAAAGCCACTTCATCCTTGCAGCTAATTCAGGTATAATCTAAGTTGGTTACGAAATGATTGATAGTGTCTGGATTTAGGCATTTCTTTGATTAAACATGTGCATGAGTTTGGTGCTGTAACTTTTGTGGTTGTAAGTTTTTGTATATAGTTTGAATGCCATATTATTCTTCCAATTAGTGTTTTAGAATCTTCATAACCATATTGGGGTAATCTTTCAATTTTTTTTCTCCTTGAACTTTTCTTGACTTAATTAGCTGGGCAATGACTATGCAATCAAACACTTTAACTACAGTTGTCATGCGAATACCGATTCTAAATACATGTGTCTTTATATTCACATATCTATGTTGAATACGATTCTGGATACATAATATTTTCTTTATTCTGGTTAGTTTTAGTGCTGATTGATCATATATATGCGTGTAGATGATGGTTCATGTGCATTCACTTGTTTATAAATGTCATGTTTTTGTAATATTAGCATTGTTCTCAACTTTCTTCCTACCCTTCCTCGTGGGCCTAAAAATGAAAAAAGCTGCAGCTTATTCTTCTTATACTTTTACTCGTACTTTATGTGTGTATATGTTTATAGGTCATCCATTCATTTGTTGGGATAATTTTTCTCAAATCAATTAGAGCTTATAACTGAAAATGTATTTTATGTCAGATATTTTTACTATATGGTCAAATTTTATCTAATGTGTGATTATATGTCTTCTTGCTTTTATAGTTTTCATCATTTGATCCTAATCAATCTTGTACTCTGCTATCTTTTAATTTATGAAAGTGGAATAAAAACATACATCCTGTCGCCCTTTATATTGGAAAAAAGTTGCAATCATAGCACCAAGAAATGACTGTTGTCAAAAATCACAATCATGTAGATCCTTGATTGCTTTCAATGTCCTCGTGTAGCACATACCGAATTAAAATTCATATTCTCTTAGGCTACGTTTGGGATCAAGGATTTGATGAGGTAAAAGGAAAGGGAATCCTTGATCCAAACACAACTTAACATTGTGTTTGGATCAAGGTTTTGTAGAGGGATTTGTGAAGGAAAAATAAAAATGAAGTGATTTCCCTTCACAAATCCAAGGTGTGATTCCCTTTTCTTTTTCCTCAAAAAATCCTTCCACGGTTGGAAGTTAATATGTTTGTTATGATGAGATAACTTAAGGGATAACTCATTTTGTCTTACTTTTGGGATTTTTTTTATGTTTTCAGGCTACAATTGCGGAGGTGACTTACAGGTTTTCAATTTTTGGTTTATCGATTGTCAGTCTATCGCACATTTAAATCTTGTCTTGTACATATCATGTACAATTCTAATCCACATTTTTTCCTATGCGCTCTTGAGTATACAACTTTTGTGATTTGAAGGCCAAAAATGCTAAAACTGTTCCAAAGACTTAATTAGTTTGACCATTTCTTGACTTAATTAGTTTGGCAAAGACTATACCATCAAAGATTTCAACTATAGTTGTCATATGAATATTGATATTAGATATATGCATCTTTAAATGCATAGATCTTGATGGCATGCGATAGTGATTGAATGAACTGCGAGCATGTGTTTATAGACCATCTATTCAATTTTTAGGATATGTTTTGCTCAAATCAATTAAAGTTTATAACTGAAAACTGATGTAGTGTCAGATGTTTTTTACCTTATGGTCAAGTTGAAGAGGTTTATCTCATGCATGATCAAATGAAGCAGAGTTGTGGTTGGTCTTCTTTCTTTTATTGTATTCAATGATTTAGTCCTAATCAATCTTGGACTCTGCTATCATTTAATTGTGGAAGTTGAAGACAACATACATCCTGTCCATTCTTACATTGGTAAAATGTTGTCATCATAGCACTAAAAAATAGTTGCAAACAGAATGAGAGAACCAGCTGATGGGAAGATGGGCCACTTCATTTTGGGTGGCAGGGCAGGCCTCCCTTCCCCAACCATTGCCATGTTTCCATTGCAGAGGTCAGTTCGAAATTAAGTTTGAATTTGTTGTAAACTGACAGAGCGATGCAAAATAAATTTACAGGAAAAAAAAGAGATTGTCACTTAATGCATTTTCGGCCAAGTATCAAAAGGACATTCATCAAAAGAACCATTAATGTAGGCTGA
>BRYE01000023.1:31191654-31196654 GCA_030159115.1 Actinidia arguta var. hypoleuca
CAAGGGTTTTATCTGGTAGGCAGACCTTTTGTGAGAATTTTAGCTGGTTGATTGGACCTTAAGCGAGAATCTTTAGTCAACCAACCTTAAAAGATGATTGGTTGAAGAGAATTTTCGTTGGTTGATGGTCCTTAAGCGATCAACTTTTGTCTGTCTGCACCATTAGCAAGCTTCTTTGTTGGTTGGCGAACTTCAAACGAGAATTTTAGGACCTTATATGAGTATGTAAGTCAGCAGATGAACCTTTAGCAAGGATCTAGTCGGTTGGCACACCTCAAAATGCAGATTTCAATTGTTCGAAATACTTTAAATGCAGAATCTAGTTAGTTAAGGTAATATTTTAGCTTGCAACGGACCTTAGACGAGATCGTCGTATGTTGATTGGAATCCAAATTTGTTGCCCCAAGTTTTCTGTCCCCCAATCCTGTCCCTTGCTTAATCTGCTGCCACCTCTTTAATAATTTCACAGAGTTAGGTGGTAGCAGATTAAGCAAGGGATAGGAAACTTGGGACAGCAGATCTGGAGCCTATTGATTGACCTTAAATCAGTCGGTCGACATACAAAGCGAATATCTTTGTCTATTAAAGAACCTCAAATGAAGGATTGTAGTAGATCGACAAACCTTAAATGAAGATTTTAGTTGGTCAGAGGACCTTAAGCGAGGATGGTCGATAGATCTTAAATTGGGATTTTAGTAAGTTGGTGATCCTTAAGCAAACATCTTAGTTAATCGATGTACCTTATGCGAGAATGGTGGTCCTTCAATGGACCTTAAATGAGCATCTAGTCGGTCGCGCGAAAACTGTATTCGAATGATAGACCTTAAGTGAGCATCTTAGTTCTTAAGCAAGAACTTCAGTCAGTCAGATAACCTTAAACTACCAACGTAGTCAGTTTCCTGACCTTAAGCTATCATTTGAGAGTTGATTTAGGCTCTCCCCAATAGTGCAAAAAAGTTGATGTTGTAGTTGCTTCGGGACTTGTTCTAGTGAATGCATAGGATTGTTCATAATCATTTTTTCTTTATGTTATTTGTGCTTTTTATTATTGTCTTAATGTGATTTACCTATGTTAAAAGTGTTAGTCCCACATCGCTTATTTAAGCCACCCAAGCTTAGCATATATAATCTAGAGATTATTCCACTTATTACCAATTAATTTTAGGTTGGACCCCTTGATCCTCTTTATCATCGTATTAGAACTAGATCTTGGGTAGTTCTCGCCTGGGACAAGTTTTCGCTCGAGTCGTTTTCGTTTTCGTTATTTCCGTTGTTCTTTTCATTTCCACGTGCATCCAGGTTGCACGTTTGGGGGAGTGTTAAAAGTGTTAGTCTTACATCACTTACTTAAGCCACCCAAGCTTAGCATATATAATCTCGAAGCTACTCCACCTATTGCCAATTGATTTTAGGTTGGATCCATTGATCCTCTTTAACAACCCCATCTTCCTCGTGATTTCTTTCACCAATTTAGTCCTTATTTTATGTTGCAGCTCATGACTAGCTTATTCTAAATTGTTGCTTGATTTTTTATAAAAAAAATTATTGTCTTCTATATTTGGAAAATAATGTTCTTTGGGCTATTTTAAGATAGTTGTGTCGTATGTACTATGTATGCAATTTAGGCCTATCATCCTTGACCATATGTCTGATTGATTCAACTTCGTGTTTCTTTTGTTTACGAGCATATATACCTATTTTATAAAGAAATAATGTCACTTTCAAGTTTAATATTTTTTTGGGTAAGCCTCCATCCTTTTAGCAACATTAATATTAGCTACTTAGCTTTAACAAAATTATTTCCTCGTCAACAGTCTTATTATGCTGCTGCAGCACACTAACTGATTGCTTCGCTTTTTTGGATTCCGAAACCAGATAAATTTCTAGATTCTTCCTCCTGTTAGCAGCTAATTTTCACTTCCACAATCACATGCACAAGGCATTCCAGTCTTCTCGAAAATGGAATTATTCTCCAAGCAGGTAAAACTTTGAATATTAATATTTAAAGGTTGGTATTTACAACATTTTTCTGGTCCTACTTGTTATACACAATTTCTTAGCACACAATAAATATCAAATGAATGCTACAATTACTAAGAAACCATTTAAACGTAAAAATATGTATTAAATGAATACAAAATGAACCCTTGCTATTATCAACAGTTAATTTTCTTTTAAAAGTACAGAAAAACTAGGAGGGCATTCCCTCCAATACAAAGAATCAACAAATAGGCCTAAGCTATGGATCTAAAGCTGCTCAAAGATAAAATGAGGGATTGCCCAGTGAGTACAAAGCAACAGGTTAAGACTAGAGGGGTTTAACAGACTTGCACATAGATGCTATTATCTTAACATCATGATAAATTTGACACAGCCGCACTTGAGGAGATCTATGGATCCCTCTGAAATATGAAACGTGGAGGCCCCGAAAGAAAGGAAACAAGATTTGGCAAAAATATATTGTTCTAAAGGAAGTTAAAGGGAAGATATCCTCTAGCCTAACGCTCGCCTAGCTAAAGGAAAGAGATTAGCTCCTAGCTTGTTATAAACCTTGCATGCTGATTTGAGTGACTTCCTATCCCCACTTTAGTGGTCTACCTCTACCAATGCACAAAAAGACAAGTGGGGCATGACCTGGATGGAAAATCCAAATCTGTATTTCCAATTGTGCAGGAGTAAAACGGCACAATCCTTTTAGTTCTGTTATGGACCTTATCACTGTGGGAATTTGTCCCCGCCAAAAAAGGGATTCATATGGGAACTCCTTTTACTCAAATCTTCCAGCGTCCACCCTTCAAGTGAGAGTATTTTATTGCAAGATGAATGAGGTAAGAAGGTTCCTCCCATCAATCATTCTACCCCGGGTATTTTTTTTTATAAGTAAACCCTTGCTAATTATAAACCTCAATTGATCAATGGGACTGCCGGACTAGTAATTCAGAACCTTATGCTAGCTCTGGTTTTTCTTCCGCCGTGCAGTAATTGCTAATTCAATTGCATCATTGCATGAACGACTAATTCAATGATAACGAGATCAATAGACCCAATCAATGAGGGGAATAAGACTCGTTCGTGGTCTAACTGGCTTTAGGCCACTATCGACTTGATCAATGATTACCATTGAAGGCTTCGACCATTCAGTCTCATCAAAATTAACTCCCACTTATTCTTTTGCAGAATAGGTGGGCAGGAAGTTGAAGTCAGGTTGTTCTCTATTCCTCCCAGAGACAAATGGAGTTGGGAATTCTTTTCGAGCGAGATGCCTAGTGGGTGACCTTGCTCTAAATTACTCTATTGATGCTAGAGGCACCGAAGAAAGTAATGCCTCTCTTTTCCCCCTGAATACTAAGTCCGGTATGTTTCAAATATGTCTCCCTTTGCTGATTACATGTAATTCTGCTTCCTATCGAACTGAGAAGTTGTTTGATTCATTTGAGCAAGGCTTGTTCATCCAGTGGGGAGGAAGCCAGAACTGGCTTCATTAATACTAAAGGATGGTCCCAGACTCCCAGTCGCTTCAGTAAAAAAGAGGTGTATGGAAAATTCCATGAGTACCTACTTTTGCCATATTCATTAATCCTATTCTTTTTTTTTATAAGGTGGGAACATGACATGACTTGTGATTGAAAAATCAAAATATTTCCCACCCTCCAATGTGATAGAAAACTGAATTTTGAGTCTTCCAATGTTCACTAAGCAAAAGGAGCCTTTGAACTTCAAAAAGCAAATAATGCCAAAATCTAGTTCATCCACCTAATCAACTCATTGATATAGTCTTCATGGTTTTCCTCCTTCAATGTAATGGTTCCTCTTCTTCTTTGAACCACACAATGGTGACTCCAATTTGAATGGTCAAAATAATTTCTGGTATTTCTGATGCACCAAAGTTATTGTTGGAACAGCTAACTTATCAATTTAATGTACTGAAGACTGCTCCAGTTGAGTTTCACTTTTTCCTCTTCCAGTTCACTTTTTTTGAACATGAATAACTCAATAATAGATTTGTGGTTAGACTAAGAAGCTGGAGTAGTTAATCCCCTTCTATCCACAAAGTAGGTGCCTTCTTTTAAGCTATCTAATGGGCTTTGGGGGACTCTGCCTTATGTTTTGATCAAATGGGCAAATTTTGAACGTTAGCCAATTGTCTTGCATGTTGTACGACATAGTTTCTTTGTGATTTTTATGCCGTTCAGCTTTAAGTGAATTGGAACGTTAGCCAATTGTCTTGCATGTTGTACGACATAGTTTCTTGTGATTTTTATGCCGTTCAGCTTTAAGTGAATTGGTGCTTGAATTTGCTCAAGATATTTTGGAAAGGACAGTAGCCAAATATCTTTCTTTTCTTCTCGTGTTTCATATTTCAGGTTTGTGACTGTATTCTCTCTAGGACCTTTGCTTGGATTTAAATACCTTGAGCCATTGTTCCGCATATAGAGGTAATAGCGCTCTCTGTCAGTATATGTGATATTTTCTTGCTTAGAACACACTTCTCCAGTTTCTGGGAATTTTGAAATGATGCCCAACTGTCATGATCTCGTGAATAGAATCCTCAATGCAGCAGATAATTTCATACTTCCCCAAACCCTACTTGCTGATTTAATTGTCTGTCAATATCATCTGCTGATCATTCAACTTTGCCATAATCACTCTTGTAAATCAGTTCCCTCATGGTTGACGCTCTTCAGATTAGGATACCCATAAGTCGTGTAAGTCTCAAACTCTATGCAGCATGTCATTGTTGCTTTGTTTACCTTGACGAAGACATCACTAAAAATCTATCTCAAATGCAATAGCTACAATATCTTCCTTTTCTTTGGGTCCATAGCATTGATACCTCGAATATGAATAATAACCATAAGCTTAGCTTCAGGGTTGAACTAAACCCCCCCTTTTGGTCTAGCCTCACACTTACAACTGGATGAGCACCTTGTGCTTCTACTCAACAACACGAGCAGTTCTTTGAACTGCTGCTGGTAAAGCTCCATCCATCGTAAGTTCTT
>BRYE01000023.1:31226654-31229154 GCA_030159115.1 Actinidia arguta var. hypoleuca
TAAGTTTTATTTTTCAGATATAATTATATGAGAACCATGAGACACCCACGTAACAATAAAAGAGTAAAAATAATAATAAGATATTAATACTATTCAGATATAATTATATGAGAATTCAACCAATAGTTTTTAATTTATTTTTTTAAAACAAATCAATATTAGAAAATCAACACTCCTCTTTCTTCTCAATCTCCTCAATAAAAAGACCATCTTCAATATAATACATATGTGAACTTTACTTTTCAGGGATGATACTTTAGGCCAATGAAATATTTTCCAGACAATAATTATCCATATCTTCTTAGTTTCTTCCAATATCTTCATATCGTATCTTCCAAGTTTCTGCTAATATTTTGACACTTTTATCTAATGTTGCATAGTGACATATACCTAACATGCATGCTAGCTGTGATAAATGAAAATGAAATTAATATGAGCCATTGGTCACTCATTTGCATGCAAAACTTGTAACCTTGCCATTTCATCAAATAAGAGGAAAAAAAAATCATTTTGAGCTTTTATCTTAAGATTGGGTATTGCTACGCATGAAATAATGAAACCGAAAGCATTTGAATAGGGGATTGTTTTTTTACCTTAACTTAGTTTTCTTCTCGAGGGATACGATGAAAAAGGACTATGGTTGAAGATTGTTTCAACAGGGCTCTAAATGCCGAAGAGCAGGTGTAAGTTTGGCCCGTCCGGCCCAGCCCAAAATCAACCGGAATCAGGTGGGCCCATCCAGTCCTTGCCATTATTCGAGCCAGGTTGAGCCGGGCCAAAATCGAATATGTCTAGCTTAATACAAAGCCAAGGATTGGGATTGGGCTCTGACTGGCCCAGGCCCAACCGTTCTTGCTTTTTTTTTTCCTTTCATCTCCTTACTTTACTTTTCTTTCCTTTTTATTTAATATTTCCCTTCTCTTTTCTTTTACTATTTTTCTTGCGTATGTATATTTTTCTTATTATTATTTTCTCTCTCTCTCTCTCTCTCTCTCTCTCTCTTTTAGTTGTTTGAAGGAAGGAAAATAGTAAATGAAAAGGGAAATCATGTTATAGTTTTTCACTTTTATTACAAACATAATAGTTTTTTATTATTTTCAAAAAAGAAAAATGTTAAATAAATAATATCACTTAATATATGTAAATAAAAATATTTAAAATATATTTAGCATTTTCATGTGTATTTTTTACCTTTCTTTTATTTGTTTGTTTATGATTTTGGATTTTGGATAAAGAAAAAGAAATAAAACGAAATAGTAAATGAAAACATGTTATACTTTTTCACTTTTATTATGAAAAAATAGTTTTAAATTTTTATTTCCAAATATTTTCATATCCAATTATTTTTTTTTTGTTTCCTCTTTATTTTTCATTTAACTATTTTAAAAAGTATGTAGAGGGAGGAGGGGGTAGGTCCGGTAGGATAGTGGCGCTTGGACCGCTTGGTTCAGGCAGACGAGTGAGCGGTCGGATGAGCTTCCGGCACGGCAGCCAGGTATGGAGGTTTGGGCGGGCTTTCAGGGCGGACTTCATGTCCAAACCCAGCCCATTTACTTTTTTCATTTTTTTTGTCTTTTCCTAATGAATCTAACTAAAACTATGGAAGATAATTCTGTTTTTTTTGTTTTTTTTTTTGATTTTTTTGAATGAATGCAATCTTTTACCATGGTCTTTCATGTCAAACTAGAGTTCGGATCATCTGAAATGGAGGATGTGTGAAGTGTTCCTAAAGTGTACACTTCAAAACCAAAAACAACGTTGTTTTAATTAACCATAAAATAACATCATTTTGGTCCTGAAGTGTGTAAAACAACGTTATTTTATACACTCTAAAAATACTGCACACATCCTCCATTCCAGAGGATCTGAATCCATCAAACTAATGCAACTTTGCAAATATAAAGCAACATTTATTTTTGAACATCTTGGCCTCAAAATTCATGAGTTTTGAACGCCGAGACTAATATGTGGCCAACCTAGTTTCTTCCATTTTTTTGATGGATAAAAGTCTGCTTCTTAAAGATAACCAATCCCAATTTTTTTTTTTTTGGTAATCCTATCTAATAGTTATTATTACAAAGTTATTTTCATACAAGAAGTGTTTTTGAAGCTCCACGTCATCCTACAATTTCTTTAAACTTTAAGTTTTTAAATAAAAAAAATATCACAAAAAAGAATCTCTTCATCCTTTGATTTATGATTTTTAAAAGAATACATATATTTTTTATACTACATGTTATATAATTCCATAAATTGCTCTTTTTGAATTTGAATTCTGTTAATCTCTCCCCTTTACATTTCGCATCCTTAATTTTTAAATTTCATAAAATCTTACCAATATCTCAACTTATATTTATAATATAATCACAACTCATTTTGAATTTTAAAACTATCTCTCACTATTTATGATTAAAATCTATTTAAGTTAATCCAACGACTGAGATTTCACTTGAGACTATTTTTTTTTTCGTCCAAAAATATTACTTCCTTCTTCTCAAAG
>BRYE01000023.1:31276654-31281654 GCA_030159115.1 Actinidia arguta var. hypoleuca
GAGAGTTGATTTAGGCTCTCCCCAATAGTGCAAAAAAGATGATGTTGTAGTTGCGTTGGGACTTGTTCTAGTGAATGCAAAGGATTGTTCATAATCATTTTTTCTTTATGTTATTTGTGCTTTTTATTATTGTCTTAATGTGATTTATCAATGTTAAAAGTGTTAGTCCCACATCGCTTATTTAAGCCACCCAAGCTTAGCATATATAATCTAGAGGTTATTCCACCTATTACCAATGGATTTTAGGTTGGACCTCTCGATCCTCTTTAACATAGTATTAGAGCTAGATCTTGGGTGGTTCTCCCCTGGGACAAGTTTTCGCTTGAGTCGTTTTCGTTATTTCCGTTCGGAGGAGTGTTAAAAGTGTTTGTCTTACTTCACTTACTTAAGCCACCCAAGCTTAGCATATATAATCTAGAGGCTACTCCACCTATTGCCAATTGGTTTTAGGTTGGATCCCTTGATCCTTTTTAACAACCCCATCTTCCTCGTGATTTCTTTCACCAATTTAGTCCTTATTTTATGTTGCAGCTCATGACTAGCTTATTCTTAATTGTTGCTTGATTTTTTATAAAAAAAAATATTGTCTTCTATAATTGGAAATCATGTTCTTTGAGATATTTTAAGATAGTTGTGTTGTATGTACTATGTATGCGATTTAGGCCTATCATCCTTGACCATATCTCTGATTGATTCAACTTCGTGTTGCTTTTGTTTACGAGCATATATACCTATTTTATAAAGAAATAATGTCACTTTCAAGTTTAATATTTTTTTGGGTAAGCCTCCATCCTTTTAGCAACATTAATATTAGCTACTTAGCTTTAACAAAATTATTTCCTTGTCAACATTCTTATTATGCTGCTGCAGCACACTAACTGATTGCTTCGCTTTTTTGGATTCCGAAACCAGATAAATTTCTAGATTCTTCCTCATGTTAGCAGCTAATTTTCACTTCAACAATCACATGCACAGGGCATTCCAGTCTTCTCAAAAATAGAATTATTCTCCAAACAGGTAAAACTTTGAATATTAATATTTAAAGGTTGGTATTTACAACATTTTTCTGGTCCTACTTGTTATACACAATTTCTTAGCACACAATATATATCAAATGAATGCTACAATTACTTAGAAACCATTTAAATGTAAAAAATTGTATTAAATGAATACAAAATGAACCCTTGCTATTATCAACAGTTAATTTTCTTTTAAAAGTACAGAAAAACTAGGAGCCTCCAATACAAAGAATCAACAAATAGGCCTAAGCTATGGATCTAAAGCTGCTCAAAGATAAAATGAGGGATTGCCCAGTGAGTACAAAGCAACAGGTTAAGACTAGAGGGGTTTAACAGACTTGCACATAGATGCCATTATCCTAACATCATGATAAATTTGACGCAGCAGCACTTGAGGAGATCTATGGATCCCTCTGAAATAAGAAACGTGGAGGCCCCTAAAGAAATGAAGCAAGATTTGGCAAAAATATATTGTTCTAAAGGAAGTTAAAGGGAAGATATCCTCTAGCCTAACGATCGGCTAGCTAAAGGAAAGAGATTAGCTCCTAGCTTGTTATAAACCTTACATGCTGATTTGAGTGACTTCCTATCCCCACTTTAGTGGTCTACCTCTACCAATGCACAAAAAGACAAGTGGGGCATGACCTGGATGGAAATCCAAATCTGTATTTCCAATCGTGCAGGAGTAAAACGGCACAATCCATTTAGTTCTGTTATGGGCCTAATCACTGTGGGAATTTGTCCCTGGCAAAAAAGGGATTCATATGGGAACTCCTTTTACTCAAATCGTCCAGTGTCTGAATCCACCCTTTGAGTGAGCATATTTTATTGCAAGACGAATGAGGTAAGAAGGTTCCTCCCATCAATCATTCCACCCCGGGTATTTTTTTTATAAGTAAACCCTTGCTAATTATAAACCTCAATTGATCGATGGGACTGCCGGACTGGTAATTCAGAACCTTATGCTAGCTCTGGTTTTTCTTCCGCCGTGCAGTAATTGCTAATTCAATTGCATCATTGCATGAACGACTAATTCAATGATAACGAGATCAATAGACCCAATCAATGAGGGGAATAAGACTCGTTCGTGGTCTAACTGGCTTTAGGCCACTATCGACTTGATCAATGATTACCATTGAAGGCTTCGACCATTCAGTCTCATCAAAATTAACTCCCACTTATTCTTTTGCGGAATAGGTGAGCAGGAAGTTGAAGTCAGGTTGTTCTCTATTCCTCCCAGAGACAAATGGAGTTGGGAATTCTTTTCCAGCGAGATGCCTCGTGGGTGACCTTGCTCTAAATTACTCTATTGATGCTAGAGGCACCGAAGAAAGTAATGCCTCTCTTTTCCCCCTGAATACTAAGTCCGGTATGTTTCAAATATGTCTCCCTTTGCTGATTACATGTAATTCTGCTTCCTATCGAACTGATAAGTTGTTTGATTCATTTGAGCAAGGCCTGTTCATCCAGTGGGGAGGAAGCCAGAACTGGCTTCATTAATACTAAAGGATGGCCCCAGACTCCCAGTCGCTTCAGTAAAAAAGAGGCGTATGGAAAATTCCATGAGTACCTACTTTTGCCATATTCATTAATCCTATTCTTTTTTTTTATAGGGTGGTAACATGACATGACTTGTGATTGAAAAATCAAAATATTTCCCAACCTCCAATGTGATAGAAAACTGAATTTTGAGTCTTCCGATGTTCACTAAGCAAAAGGAGCCTTTGAACTTCAAAAAGCAAATAATGCGAAAATCTAGTTCATCCACCTAATGAACTCATTGACATAGTCTTCATGGTTTTCCTCCTTCAATGTAATGGTTCCTCTTCTTCTTTGAACCACACAATGGTGACTCCAATTTGAATGGTCAAACTAATTTCTGGTATTTCTGATGCACCAAAGTTATTGTTGGAACAGCTAACTTCTCAATTTAATGTACTGAAGACTGCTCCGGTTGAGTTTCACTTTTTCCTCTTCCAGTTCACTTTTTTTGAACACGAATAACTCAATAATAGATTTGTGGTTAGACTAAGAAGCTGGAGTAGTTAATCCTCTTCTATCCACAAAGTAGGTGCCTTCTTTTAAGCTATCTAATGGGCTTTTGGGGACTCTGCCTTATGTTTTTATCAAATGGGCAAATTTTGAACGTTAGCCAATTGTCTTGCATGTTGTACGACATAGTTTCTTTGTGATTTTTATGCCGTTCAGCTTTAAGTGAATTGGAACGTTAGCCAATTGTCTTGCATGTTGTACGACATAGTTTCTTGTAATTTTTATGCCGTTCAGCTTTAAGTGAATTGGTGCTTGAATTTGCTCAAGATATTTTGGAAAGGACAGTAGCCAAATATCTTTCTTTTCTTCTCGTGTTTCATATTTCAGGTTTGTGACTGTATTCTCTCTAGGACCTTTGCTTGGATTTAAATACCTTGAGCCATTGTTCCGCATATAGAGGTAATAGCGCTCTCTGTCAGTAAATGTGATATTTTCTTGCTTAGAACACACTTCTCCAGTTTCTGGGAATTTTGAAATGAGGCCCAACTGTCATGATCTCGTGAATAGAATCCTCAATGCAGCAGATAATTTCATACTTCCCCAAACCCTACTTGCTGGTTTAATTGTCTGTCAATATCATCTGCTGATCATTCAACTTTGCCATAACCACTCTTGTAAATCAGTTCCCTCATGGTTGACGCTCTTCAGATTAGGATACCCATAAGTCGTGTAAGACTCAAACTCTATGCAGCATGTCATTGTTGCTTTGTTTACCTTGACGAAGACATCACTAAAAATCTATCTCAAATGCAATAGCTACAATATCTTCCTTTTCTTTGGGTCCATAGCATTGATACCTCGAATATGAATAATAACCATAAGCTTAGCTTCAGGGTTGAACTAAACCCCCCCTTTTGGTCTAGCCTCACACTTACAACTGGATGAGCACCTTGTGCTTCTACTCAACAACACGAGCAGTTCTTTGAACTGCTGCTGGTAAAGCTCCATCCATCGTAAGTTCTTGGAACTCTTAGCCCATGCTTCAAGGCTCTCGAATCACTCGTTGTACTTATTAATTCTGGCCATTGACCACTGTCTAATCAAGTTCGAGAAGTACATACTTTGCTGGCGTGTGTCAGGTTCCGCGATCGCGGAGAAATGATATTCATATTTATATTTTTGAATTTAAATGCTGCTTCTGTTAACTTGTTGCCTAGACTTGCTCATGTGATTCCTGTTCTGCTTTCAAAATTGTTTTATTGTAGTTGGTTGTCTAAATTTGTATTAGGAAGGTATTCACAAGAAAGGGCCGTGTTTGGTAATGGTTATTGTTTACTTCAAAGCAGTTCATGGCTGTTGTCTAGAGTAATGTGCTGGTGGCAGTTGCACTACCGTGGCAACAGTTAAAACTGTCGTGGCAATAGCAAATCGTTTCATCACAACTTGAAGGGTAATTACAATTTGGCCCTTAAAAGGTTTTTTTTTCCCTTTCAATCTGTCATTTAGGTTTTTGATTGTTGTCATCTTCTTCCCCTCTCCGCCAAACAACCCTGAATCACTTTGAAATCTTCTTCATCCATGACTGATGACAGATTGCCAAACACAATCAGAGCAGTATTGACACCACCACGCTACTGCCTTCCTTTTTCAACATCCACGAGAGCACAACCATTCTCCACGCTACTGCCTTCCATAGGACACGGAATAAAAAATAAAATCAAAATTGTTTTCCATTTCGATTTATGATCGAAATTCTAATCAACAACCGGGTTGTGCAGTTGTGCCCACTCTTTGCTCACCATGGGCAGTCATATTTTCTGCCGCCGAGAAATAACAAAGTACAATCGCTTATAAGAATGTTGACATTGAGGTTATCCTAGGCCCCTGTGACCAAAACCCTAATCTCAATGAGAAAGGGGTTAGGCAAGGGTCGTATTGGATGTGGTTGTAGTGGTGCCTATTTGGGGATGGTGGTAGGGCGGCAGAGGG
>BRYE01000023.1:31299154-31301654 GCA_030159115.1 Actinidia arguta var. hypoleuca
ATTAGTGTTTTAGAATCTTCGTAACCATATTGGGGTAATCTTTCTAATAATTGATTACCATATTATATCTTTTATATATCGGAAGGACGTCACGACGTAGTTTCAGTGTATTATTATTTGTAGCAGTGGGGTTGAGTGGGGTGGTCTACAACCATAGCTCTACAGTTAATTATATTGCCACTGCAGGCCGGTCTGGTGATTTATGTGGGTTGCAAACACGCTTGGGGCTGGATGGAAGACTGCTCAGTTGAGCTTGGCGGGGATCAATTTCCATAGAGATAACGTCCATAACAAAACTGAAAGGATTGTGCCATTTTGCTCCTGAACAATTGAAAATACAGGTTCTGAATTATATGGAAACCCTTTAATTTTTCTTCACTTTTTTTCTTTCTTTCTCATAGAATTGCGGTTGTTTTTTAGTTGTTTATTGATGCAGGCTAACTATATCCTTAATTATTCCTTGGAATTTTTAAAATCTTATGACCAGTGAATATCATTTTATCTACATTGAACCTTGAATTATTTGTCTATTTATCTACGTTATATCATTTTTTTTTTCCCGTGCATCTACCTTTGTTTATTAACCTCACCCACTCAAAGATATATTTAATCCATTCAATTTGTGCCTTTGTAGGTCACTGAAGTTTCATATAGTCGTAATATTTGTGCCTTTGCCCTGTCCCATATAGTCGTATTATGATTTACCCAAACCCCGTTAATATCTCTAATCTATTCAGTTTTGCAATTATTTTACAACTGTGACTTTTAAATATGCATATGATTCAGATTTGTTACTTCTCACTTTTACAATTGATTCAAATTTGGTACACTAGTGCAAGGTATTATAAAATTTTACATTTTAAATTTGTTATCTTTGGACTATTTAATATAGTCATTGTGATTTAGACCTACTATTTGGGACAACATATATTGATAGAGTTTTGGAGTTTCTTTTGTAGGCGGTGACTTCTTCTATCTAATTGATTAAGTTTTGGAGTTTCTTTTGTAGGTGGTGACTTCTCACTTCTGCATCTTGCTCGGTGACTTGATCTTCGGAAGGTCGCTCAGACAGTGCCACATCATCGAGTCTTGGAGAGTAGCATAACTTTTTCATCCAGTAATGTACTCCTTGCCTCTTACAATTATTTCTCCTACTTCTCTCCTCTCTCTCTCTCTGCGTCTTCTTTTTGTTTTTCTCTCTATTCGTCTTCTTCGTTTCTCTCCCCAACGATCACCACCGACCACCCACCTCCCCTTTCATCAGCTGCAGCGACCTCCCTTGCACTGCCCACTTCCAATTGCTGTAAGTCCCCCTCTTCCTACAACCGCCACCACCTCCCGAGGCACTCCTCTGCAGACCCTGTTGAGTTGATTGTGACTTCCTCGACCATTGCATCCTAGGCGTTATCCTCGGGAGAAATGCTATATGTCACATTTGCAGGAAGATATGACTCACCTTGCATAATTTTTTGTAACATAGAACCAATCACGAGCATCTAATTATGCAGTGATATGAAATGGTAATAAAAATTCAGTGACACGTAGCATTTCTCTAACCTTAGTCATCGCTTTACATTTTTAAAAATCTTGCGTAATCATGAAATTATGATCATAAAGACCTTATGGTGAGGTTGTTAAATATAGTTATATTGTGATTTACGCCCACTTTTCTCTATGATATTTCTAATTTATTCAATTTTAAATTTCTTTTGTGGAGACTAGGTTCATTGCATGGAAAGGGTTATCTCTAATCATTTCTTGGATTTAGAAAAAATTACAGAACTATTAAGTATTTTTTTGGTTGTATAATGTAGTTGTACTGCGATTTAACCTTACCCTCCTTGTCAATATCTCTAATCAATTTATCTTTAATTCTTTTGCAGCTCGTGACTTCTGGCTTCTTAAATTAATTGAGACTTGCTCTAGTAGGGAATGGTAAGTGTTATCCTTAATCATCCCTTGTATGGTTTGAAAATCTTTCATTTTTGTGAAAATTGCATGTGGGATCGTTGTGTTTTTCAGATCTAATTGAAGTGGTATATCCTTTTTTATATACCACAAACAAGCCCTTAAATCCGTACCAGCTAGAACTGCAAATTTAAAATAAGTTTCACATTTCAATTCTATACAAATACATTTCTTTTTTACCATTAATATGGAAAATTACAAAATATTGGTCCCATTTAAATGTTTTTGGAATTGAAGTGCGTAAGTTTTATTTCTCATAACCATAGTGTTTAGGTATGCTTACATGTGGAGAACAATTGTTAACTTAATGGTTGAGAACATTTTTTGTCAAGCGTGGAGCTTGAGTTCGAGTCTTATCCTTCTGAAATTTTTGGATATACTACGGCTGTATATTCATATTTTGTTAGTCTTTGATTAAGTTAAGTTGTGTTTGGATCACAAATTTAGTGAGAGAAAAAAAAATAAAAATAAAAATAAAAAATTAAATGATCCAACAGTTGAAGACAGTTGAATCATTTATATTTATATTTAT
>BRYE01000023.1:31344154-31354154 GCA_030159115.1 Actinidia arguta var. hypoleuca
CATGTTCTTTGGGATATTTTAAGATAGTTGTGTTGTATGTACTATGTATGCTATTTAGGTATCATCCTTGACCATATCTCTGATTGATTCAACTTCGTGTTGCTTTTATTTACGAGCATATATACCTATTTTATAAAGAAATAATGTCACTTTCAAGTTTAATATTTTTTTGGGTAAGCCTCCATCCTTTTAGCAACATTAATATTAGCTACTTAGCTTTAACAAAATTATTTCCTTGTCAACAGTCTTATTATGCTGCTGCAGCACACTAACTGATTGCTGCGCTTTTTTGGATTCCGAAACCAGATAAATTTCTAGATTCTTCCTCATGTTAGCAGCTAATTTTCACTTCAACAATCACATGCACAGGGCATTCCAGTCTTCTCGAAAATGGAATTATTCTCCAAGCAGGTAAAACTTTGAATATTAATATTTAAAGGTTGGTATTTACAACATTTTTCTGGTCCTACTTGTTATACACAATTTCTTAGCACACAATATATATCAAATGAATGCTACAATTACTTAGAAACCATTTAAATGTAAAAAATTGTATTAAATGAATACAAAATGAACCCTTGCTATTATCAACAGTTAATTTTCTTTTAAAAGTACAGAAAAACTAGGAGCCTCCAATACAAAGAATCAACAAATAGGCCTAAGCTATGGATCTAAAGCTGCTCAAAGATAAAATGAGGGATTGCCCAGTGAGTACAAAGCAACAGGTTAAGACTAGAGGGGTTTAACAGACTTGCACATGGATGCCATTATCCTAACATCATGATAAATTTGACGCAGCAGCACTTGAGGAGATCTATGGATCCCTCTGAAATAAGAAACGTGGAGGCCCCTAAAGAATGAAGCAAGATTTGGAAAAAATATATTGTTCTAAAGGAAGTTAAAGGGAAGATATCCTCTAGCCTAACGCTCGCCTAGCTAAAGGAGAGAGATTAGCTCCTAGCTTGTTATAAACCTTACATGCTGATTTGAGTGACTTCCTATCCCCACTTTAGTGGTCTACCTCTACCAATGCACAAAAAGACAAGTGGGGCATGACCTGGATGGAAATCCAAATCTGTATTTCCAATCGTGCAGGAGTAAAACGGCACAATCCTTTTAGTTCTGTTATGGGCCTAATCACTGTGGGAATTTGTCCCCGGCAAAAAAGGGATTCATATGGGAACTCCTTTTACTCAAATCTTCCAGCGTCTGAATCCACCCTTTGAGTGAGAGTATTTTATTGCAAGACGAATGAGGTAAGAAGGTTCCTCCCATCAATCATTCCACCCCGGGTATTTTTTTGATAAGTAAACCCTTGCTAATTATAAACCTCAATTGATCAATGGGACTGCCGGACTGGTAATTCAGAACTTATGCTAGCTCTGGTTTTTCTTCCGCCGTGCAGTAATTGCTAATTCAATTGCATCATTGCATGAACGACTAATTCAATGATAACGAGATCAATAGACCCAATCAATGAGGGGAATAAGACTCGTTCGTGGTCTAACTGGCTTTAGGCCACTATCGACTTGATCAATGATTACCATTGAAGGCTTCAACCATTCAGTCTCATCAAAATTAACTCCCACTTATTCTTTTGCGGAATAGGTGAGCAGGAAGTTGAAGTCAGGTTGTTCTCTATTCCTCCCAGAGACAAATGGAGTTGGGAATTCTTTTCCAGCGAGATGCCTAGTGGGTGACCTTGCTCTAAATTACTCTATTGATGCTAGAGGCACCGAAGAAAGTAATGCCTCTCTTTTCCCCCTGAATACTAAAAGTCCAGTACGTTTCAAATATGTCTCCCTTTGCTGATTACATGAATTCTGCTTCCTATCGAACTGAGAAGTTGTTTGATTCATTTGAGCAAGGCTTGTTCATCCAGTGGGGAGGAAGCGAGAACTGGCTTCATTAATACTAAAGGATGGCCCCAGACTCCCAGTCGCTTCAGTAAAAAAGAGGCGTATGGAAAATTCCATGAGTACCTACTTTTGCCATATTAATTAATCCTATTCTTTTTTTTTTATAAGGTGGTAACATGACATGACTTGTGATTGAAAAATCAAAATATTTCCCAACTTCCAATGTGATAGAAAACTGAATTTTGAGTCTTCCGATGTTCACTAAGCAAAAGGAGCCTTTGAACTTCAAAAAGCAAATAATGCAAAAATCTAGTTCATCCACCTAATGAACTCATTGATATAGTCTTCATGGTTTTCCTCCTTCAATGTAATGGTTCCTCTTCTTCTTTGAACCACACAATGGTGACTCCAATTTGAATGGTCAAACTAATTTCTGGTATTTCTGATGCACCAAAGTTATTGTTGGAACAGCTAACTTATCAATTTAATGTACTGAAGACTGCTCCGGTTGAGTTTCACTTTTTCCTCTTCCAGTTCACTTTTTTTGAACACGAATAACTCAACAATAGATTTGTGGTTAGACTAAGAAGCTGGAGTAGTTAATCCTCTTATATCCACAAAGTAGGTGCCTTTTTTTAAGCTATCTAATGGACTTTTGGGGACTCTGCCTTATGTTTTTATCAAATGGGCAAGTTTTGAACGTTAGCCAATTGTCTTGCATGTTGTACGACATAGTTTCTTTGTGATTTTTATGCCGTTCAGCTTTAAGTGAATTGGTGCTTTAATTTGCTCAAACAAATGTTGGATTCAAGATATTTTGGGAAGGACAGTAGCTAAATATCTTTCTTTTCTTCTCTTTTGTGTTTCGTATTTCAGGTTTGTGACTGTATTCTCTCTAGGATCTTTGCTTGGATTTAAATACCTTGAGCCATTGTTCCGCATATAGAGGTAATAGCACTCTCTGTCAGTACATGTGATATTTTCTTGCTTAGCACACACTTCTCCAGTTTCTGGGAATTTTGAAATGAGGCCCAACTGTCATGATCATGTGAATAGAATCCTCAATGCAGCAGATAATTTCATACTTCCCAAACCCTACTTGATGATTAAATTGTCTGTCAATATCATCTGCTGATCATTCAACTTTGCCATAACCCCTCTTGTAAATCAGTTCCCTCACGGTTGATGCTCTTCAGATTAGGATACCCATAAGTCGTGTAAGACTCAAACTCTATGCAGCATGTCATTGTTGCTTTGTTTACCTTGACAAAGACATCACTAAAAATCTATATGCAATAGCTACAATATCTTCCTTTTCTTTGGGTCCATAGCTCCTTTTGCTTACAACTGAATGAGCTCCTTTTGCTTCTACTCAACAACACGAGCAGTTCTTTGAACTGCTGCTGGTAAAGCTCCATCCATCATAAGTTCTTGTAACTATTAGTCCATGCTTCAAGGCTCTCGAATCACTCGTTGTACCTATTAATTCTGACCATTGACCACTCTCTAATCACGTTCGATAAAAGTACATGCTTTGCTGGAGTGTGTCAGGTCCCGTGATCGAGGAGAAATTGTATTCATATTTATATTTTTGAATTTAAATGCTCATTTTGTTAACTTGTTGTCTATACTTGCTCATGCGATTCCTCTTTAACTTTCAAAATTGTTTATATTTAGGAAATATTTCAGATTTTAAATGCTCCTTCTGTTAACTTGTTGCCTAGACTTGCTCATGTGATTCCTGTTCTGCTTTCAAAATTATTTTATTGTAGTCGGTTGTCTAAATTTGTATTAGGAGGGTATTCACAAGAAAGGGCCATGTTTGGTAATGGTTATTGTTTACTTCAAAGCAGTTCATGACTGTTGTCAAGAGTAATGTGCTGCTGGCTGTTGCACTACCGTGGCAACCGTTAAAACTGGCGTGGCAATAGCAAATCGTTTCATCACAACTTGAAGGGTAATTACAATTTGGCCCTTAAAGGTTTTTTTCCCTTTCAATTTGTCATTTAGGTTTTTGATTGTTGTCATGTTCTTCCCCTCTCCTCCAAACAACCCTGAATCACTTTGAAATCTTCTTCACCCACGACTGATGACAGATTGCCAAACACAATCAGAGCAGTATTGACACCACCACGCTACTGCCTTCCTTTGATCTTAGGTAAGGGTGGTATTGGATTTGGTTGTAGTGGTACCTATTTGGGGATGGTGGTAGGGCGGCGGAGGGGAGTGATTAATGGTTCGGGAATTGGGGGGTGGGGGGAGAGATGGGAAGGAAAGGGGTGAATCGAGATCTGAATCGGAGTGCCTTCATTTTTCAATGAGTTGCAATGTGACCCCTTCGTCTAAATCCGTTAAAAATTATAAGAGAAATTACATTTTTTAAGTCTCTGTTTTGCATTTTCCATCAATATATCTAAGATATTTTTTGACTCTCGTCATGAGGAATTAAAAAAATAATTTTTTTTATCAAACGGTAAAAAAATTCTCAAATTTTAAAAATTCACCGTTTAATAAAAAAAATATTTTTTCGATTCTTCCTGATGAGAGGAGTCGAAAACTATAATTTTTTATTTAATGTGAAAAAAAGATCAATAATGACAAAAGAATACCATTTTTATATTATTTTTTTAGTGTTTTAGTGTTTTTTTTTGAATTAGATTAAAAATTTTACCTTTTTGAATTCATCTGGAAAAGAAGGAACAAATAAATTTAATTTTTTTATAAAATGGTGAAAAAGTTATCAAAAATCTGATCAAAATAGTTAAAAAATCAAAACAAATACCCCTCACTTAAAAAGTTTTTTTTTAAAACTTAATCTAATATGGTCTCATACTTGGTCTTTACTCATTTTATTTCATTTAATGTTCTTAAAAATTCAAACTTAGTCTTTACTCATTTTATTTCATTTAATGCTGTTACAAAATTTTCTCTCTTATCTCAAAATTTTAAACTTAAAAAAATATTTAAATTCAATTGTTCAAGGACTAAATTCAAAAAATTTCAAACTTTAATGGACTAAAATGGGAAAGGAGAGTAGTTGGAGGGCGACAGATGTTGGGGGCTGGAGGCTGGGACAGCGAGATTAGTACAGGGGATCCGGTGCCTTACTTTTGGGACCATTTTTTGAAATTATACCCCCAAAAGCCTCTCCGTCTGTTCCCCTCTCTCACCGATGGAGACAGAGAAGGCCGCGGCGTACCACGACGAGCTCACCCATAAAGGCGAATGAGCCACCAGGTTCAAGCAAGGCCTTGGATTCGCCTCCACCATCCACCGTGACGCCGCCGTACCGACGAGAGGCTCCGCTTTCCCCTCATTGTCGCGTTCCTCTTTCCTCAGCAGCTTCGTTAGGGCTTCAAGCCCTTCCAAAACCGCCGAGTCCAAAAAGAATTCTCAACTCGAATCGATCCAAAACAAGCTCAAGAAGTCCCCAAACACATCCGAAGTTGAATAGTCTTCTAGAGTTTCGAGACGCCGAAGTCGGAGCCTAGAGGGTCGTAGTTCGAAGCATTGGTGTCGATCGTAAGATAGGTATGTAGACAGAGAAAGAGATAGACAGAGAAGGAGGAGGAGAAGCAGGTCTCGGAGTGGTTCGGATGGAGAAAGTGGGAGGCGAAGGGATAGGAAAAGAAGTCGTAGTTTGTCGCCTCGGGATCGGAGGAGAGAGAAGAGTGATGTGGGAACGGGTGGGAAGGAGAAGAATGGCGCGAATGATTATGCCAAGTTGATTGATTGTTTTGACAAAATGGTATGCTTTTATCTGAATTCTGTTGGTTTCAAGTTTCAATTGTTATTTTGCTATTTATCTTATTTGTTTATAATCTCTAATTGCTCTGTTGCATTGCTTTCGTTTTCCACTGATTGTTAAGAGTTTAGTTTAAACATGCTCTAAGCTATGTCTACTTGAATGATAAAACTAATACGTGGAAGATTAAAATAAAAGATCCACAGCTCAATAGTCAAATTAATTTATGGAAGCTTAAGCTGTCCAAAACATTATTTGGAAAAATAGATTCAAGAAGACGTTATGAAAATTGAAGATTTTCGCATAGAAGATGCAAAACATTTTTAAAATCCGTTGCAGGTTTTTTTAGTTCATCTTTCTTTTTTCTTAAAAAAAAACGAGAGAAAATTTGATTTTCCAGAGGCATGCTGAGGCTGATTCCGTCTTTTGAACCTATGACATCCAGGTCACAATGGCGCAACCTTAAAGGTCCAAAACTTGCGTATGACCTGGAATCTTTTACTGCATCTGATGTTAGAATCTTAGATAACTTCTTAACATCAAGATATCAGGTGCTTTGTAGGATACTCTTGTAATTTTTTTGTGAAACTTAAAGTTTTGGTATAATTGTGTCAAGACCTTCAGAGGCACACTCTGTCCTTCCCTCGATTTTGGTCCTTCGTTTGTTTTGGGCATTCCATAGCTGCATTTTTAGTCACGGGAATCAAGTGATCCAATGACTAAGTCAAGGAAGTCCAAAGCCGCCTATCAACATTTCTCCTTCCTTAACCTATACTTTCAGTAGCCTCGGGTGCTTTCCCCCCACCAATGGTGTCATACCTATTACCTACTAAACCTATCAAACTTGGAGATTACACAAATGAGAATCTAAAGCCAGAAGTGAAACAAAACCCAACATTCTATTGCAAATAATGTCGTCAAGTATTTAACAACTCGAATAAATTATTTCCACACTCATATGACCATAAACATGGTCTGAAGAAGAAAAGGAGGAACAATGATGTAGTTTCTGGGTTGGTGCCTCCTGGCTATGTTACATGGAGTATCCTAAAAGTAAAAAGCATATGTGTCGTACACTTGACACTTGAATAAGGGTATGGGATATGTGTTTGACATTTTTAGTTGGACATTCATCTAGAAAGCTGAGTGTATTTAATAGCTCAAGGTAACAAAATAATTATGCTAAAACTGTCAAATTATACATGAAATGCATTACACACTTTGCAAACACTATTTATCCTGTAAAATAAATGAAATATACTAAGAAGTATGAAAATTTTGCTGTGTCCATAAATCCATGAAATGAGAATTAGATGACTCCGACACATAAAAACACGTACTCACACCCAACACTAGTACCCAAGTCCGTGTAACATCGCCTGCTGGAAAAAAGAAGAGAGAGACTTGTTAATTTCATCAAGTTCTTGGGTTGGAATTTGTTGAGTTGTTTTTTATTTTATTTTATTTTATTTTTGGTTAATTATATAAATATATACTAATACTATTTATATACTTGTTGATCTAACTTGGAAAATTTTTATTTGGTAAGTAAATAAGTAAAAATGACCCACAAGTATTTATTCACATGATGAATGATATTGAGTACTCACACCTTACAAATTGTTAATTATATTAAAATACTATGTCGTATAACTATTTATATTAGATAACAAATAGTAAGGATTAGATTTGTTATAAACCCTAAAACGTCTACTACTTGCTGCCGTTAATTCGTGAAAGCAAACCGTCCAAACCGCATTATACAGTTTGGTCTGCTTCAGTTTCACTGGTCCAACGGTTCAATTTGGTTTGAAATTTTCATGATCCGTTAGGAATGGTTTGGTTTGTGGTTTTCACTAAAACCAAACCAATCCGAATTGTGAAGACCTCTAGGGGGAACCAAGTGAGGATGATAAATCAAAGGAAATCATGCAGTTTTGTTTTCTAGTTTGTTTGTTTTTTGCTATCTTTTTACAAATAACAAATGACAAAGACAAGGTAGATACGTGATTTGAGTTGCTACTAGCTATCATTATTCATTAACATATCAAGAAGGGTTTCCGAATAGAAAACATATATATGTGTTAAGCAGGAAGAGAGCCAAGTTACATAAATGACCCTCAGCTAATCATGCCACCCAATTAAAAGTTAAGTGGAGGCGAATCAAGGAATAATTTTCTCAATTAGATGTCTTGGGGTTCTAAAAGTATTCAGGACATTTTGTAATCCTAATCCGTAGCCTGAAAGTGATATGTAAGCATTGAAGTATCCCACAAAGGATCCAAATGCCAATCTCGGTGAGTTATTATTCTTACAAGGGATATTGAACAATGAAGAAAGAGCACCCAAATGCAACAAGCGAAAGCAGAAGTCTGGATGGTCCTCCAGCTACATGCTTGTTTCCTGTAATAACTGCATATATGAAGACTCCCATGCGCTGGTTTCAGTATCACAGACCATTTTGTGTTAGTTGTATTCCCATTTCTATATTCTTAAGTTTCTGTCTCTGCTGTTTGCTGTTGCTACTAATTGTGATGGTAAAGTTGTGTTGCTTTTTGAACAGTCACCAGCTGAAAGAGTCAAAGCCAAGATGAAACTTCAGCTTTCTGAAGCAGGTGATCAATTCAATGCCATAGTGCATTTTCCTTGTCATTCTTTCAGTGGTTGTTTGAATTCTTTACTTTTATTTTTAACTTCTTAACCAATTGAATTATTTTTTATCTTCCTATGTGTTATGCTACATGGACCCGCACAACTGTTGAGAAATTTGTGTACGGTGTTTACATAGACAAGCAGGACATAAATTGATTAGTTAGTTTTGTTGTAAAGGTTATCAAAGATCTAACCCCTAAAAAATTTAGCAGTGTGAGACCTTTTCTCTTTTTAGTTTTCTGTGTGATAAGTGGAAGTAGAAGACACTTTAAATAAGACTATAACTCTCTGTTGGCGATTTGACTAAGAGTGCTGAATGGTACACCTTTTGAAGTTGAGGCTGTCAATATAAAATTTATTTTCTTAAAACTTTGGTTGATTTTTTGCAATGTTTTCAAAATCAGACCGTTTATTGGTTTATGTACACATCCTCACTATAAGAAATTATCCGAAAATGGATGAAACTATTTTTTTTTATTTTTTGGGTTGAAAAAAGGAGGAAGATTTTAGATGAAAACAAGTAATGAGAATGGACTGTTGAAAGCAATTCAAAATGGTTAGTTCAGAATGTTCTAGAAACTAAATGAAAAGGTGAAAAAGAACGATTGTAAACAGAATCCAGAAACATATATCCCACGAGGTACACCATAGTGCTGCTTGAATTCTGCTTTTCTCCAAATTCGTCATTACCCGTTGGATTCATAATAGGACTGAAGCTTTTTGTGTTTATAGCTTTTTCAATTAAGGGGTTAAACATGTGCAAGTTGTACCTGAGTTTAAGGAACATGACGTGACAAGAGACTTGAAGTGCTGATATTAAGTTAACGGGCAACTACAGAAATTAAAATTTTGTTTGGCTCTTGGACAATCATATTGCCACTTATTGTTGAGATAATTTTGAGATTGTAGTGCTCTCCACGTAGGAGATGAACTCTGAAGAATTGTAACGTCTAAGACAAGTTGAAAGGAAAGACCACAAGGTATGTTTCTATTGGGAGGGTCCATGCCAGTCTACGCTGTGATAGTTCAATAACCAGCTATTAGTCCACAGAGGTTAAGAAGTTTAAACCTGAGAACAGTTTCAGGTCTCTACAAACTGTAGGCAGGCTTAATTCCCAGTCTGGATGACCCAGTCATCCAATATGGTCTGGATTCATGTTTTACAATATTGATTATTTTTGGTTCGGAAAAATATAGGTTAACGTGTTAAAGCAATAAATTAAACCAAAAAAATTACAATAGTCTTGCTAGTGGTACTTCCTTTTATTCTGGAAATGAATTCCGTAGTTTCTTGTTGAAATTTATGATGATTTTATGGGTGCTAAACACATGTATTTATTACCATGGGATGGTAAGAAATGTAATTGTCCTCAAGCTGCTGCCCGTCCAATGGGGATAGTGAATCCCTATGTCATTATCTGGGTTCGAAGATCATTAGTTCTCCTTTTCAAAGGAGTGTTGGTTGCTTACTATGGGCTTTCATATTTTCATTGGATTGTCTTAAAGGTTAAGTGCACATTTATGCGCTATAATAAATTGTGACAGGTACCAAGGGAAGTGGAAACATGAATTTTCAGGGTATTGAAGCATTGGAATAAAAATCCATTTCTGTTGTTAGATCATCATTTAGCATTTTTTTTTTTTTTTTGAACTACTAGTATTTGGCTTCAATATTTTAAATCTTCCAATCTGCTTGAATAGTTGAGAAATTTTTGGGTTGAACTCTCTGGTTAGAGAGGGATTT
>BRYE01000023.1:31391654-31394154 GCA_030159115.1 Actinidia arguta var. hypoleuca
AACACAATCTTAAGGTCTTAAAATCTTTGGCCCTCTATAGTTGTGCAAGGCAATACACATTACCATTTAAGGGAGAGTAGCTTTGAGAGAAGCCTTTTTTTTTTTTTTTGATTTGTCTATTTATACCTTGGCTTGATTCTATAAAGTGCCATAGACCCCACTAAAGCATCCCTCAGGTGAGACACCGTGTCACACTCATGGAAAGATTAATCATCCAAACATGTTCAAAGGAAAACGAGTCAGCTTCCAGAAAGGGAAAAGAAAGAGAGAGGATGGTGAAGGTCCCAAACATTAACTAAGTTTCCACTTGGCCCCACCACCTGCCTGTGCCTTTAGTATAAATGTGTTGAATGCAAGAGCTGATGGGTTTAACAAATTAAGCTAGTTAGAGGGCAAAGTCAAGTGCAATTATGTTTAACCACTTGAGAAAGTGGGTGAATAGATTGGTGAAAAAAACGTGAGGTCCATTGCTTTAAATGAGACAGACACTATTATTTCTAGTGGGTTTCCCATTTTTTCACCAATCGAGTGGTTGATAATGTTCACCCACCTTGTCAGGTGGAAACATAATTGCACTCGTACAGTGTCTTATTATGTGAATAATTCACCCACATGGGAAGATCCCACCAAACCTATCAAAATGTATGTTTATAATAGATTATGATCAAAGATTGTTAAGTTTTAGGTACATCCGGACACGGTTCTAAAGGGGAGTATCTCTCACAAAATAAGGTTTGAAAAGAGCTCAAGAAATGGGGTATCATTTCAATGGCACTATAAAAGCAATCTAAGGTGCGAGTGTATGACCTGAAAAGATTCGATAAGATATTTCTAGGAAGGGTGTCGTGGTGAATGATAGAAGAACTTGTAATCGTAAAAAGAAAGTATATCCAGTGCTCAAGGTTCAAGTTTACGGGTAAGGCTCTGGGATAAGTAAATAGATAGTCTTACCTCACTTTTTTTTGTGAAGAGAATGATTCTCGTGACCCGATCATGTGCCAAAACGCTAAGGCGTGTAGCACTTGTCATTGCATCAGCTCATAAAATCTAGAATTTACTTCGTAAAGGAAATCATTGCTATTCATTTCTCGAAGGCCTTTAGGATAAATGAATGCAAACTACTAGCTTGACACGAACAACACATCTAATTCTACTCTAGAATTCCTAGTTAAAGGAGTTTCGTTCAGAGGCATCCTACCACCATAAAGAGGATTGCTGAAAGAAACTTGATTCAAACCTCAATAGTTTTGAAGGAGGCTGAAATTTGAGTTCCCCCAAAATAGCTCTCATTTGGCAACAGAGGAAAGTCAGCCTGTCAAATAAAAAATGTCTAAACTTATACTTTCAACCAAGGTTTGAAATTTGAATAACAACAAAAACAAGTGAAATTTATACGATTACGATAACAAAACAATAATCATGACATAGGCTTGAAGAAATATATGAAAGATCAGGATGATTTGTCTTAAACAACTCAAAGTAAACCAAACCAAACTAAGCCTTTGTCCCAACCAATTGGGGTTGGCTACATATATCATTTTACGCCATTGAGCTCTATCAAGGCCAAATGTTTACCGAGATTCAAACTAATCACACCATTTTTTACTACCGCATCTTATGTTAACTTCGGTCTACCACTTTCTCTAGTGTTATCACTACCTATAATCATATCACTTATTCTTACTACCACAAAACTCTAACCAATAAAATGAGCACTAAATATTCAGTATGAGTTCAGATTTTTGTTCTCTCTCACATTTTGATAGATAATCCAATGAGGTAACACAATACCAAACTAAAATCTCAGATAAGTAGGCATTATATGTGTGCATCATGCCTAATCAATTTTGGCGCAAGGCAGTGTGAGTGTGAGAGAGAGAGGGATTGTCTTCCACTACAAAGGACAGCAATAGAGAAAAGATAGGTTATTGGAATACCTATTGAGGTCACCCTTTTAGAAAGCTTTTGTCAATCACCTTATAATTCGGATACACCATCTTACCATAACATGGTGAACAAAGACATCATTCATCATGTTGACCTGCAGGCTGCAACAGACGATGAAACCCATCCACTCTACAAGTAAATTTATAAAAGATCATATGCAGTCAAAATTGTTAGTCATAATATTCTAATCCAAGGTACTAGGTGGCCATTCAGATAATATGAGCTTCTGGCTATCAGAGTGATGAAGACTTTTATTGGAGGGACCCATTTCTAGGGTGACCTCTTTCCCTTCACAAAAGCAAAGTTGGTTCACAACGGTATGGACCAGACTTGCTACTAATGGGGACAACACTTGCAAGCCAGGGGAAGGCAAAAATACTAAATTATTTCAATTATCTATGATATGATATTCAAGGTACGTATCGGGATTTTGACCATCCAATAAGAATATCTTAATAAATATCCATCGATATTGTCTGATATCAGATGATATAGGGCAGCCAGTGGCCGTATCACCGTTATCAATATTGCTACCAATACGATATAAAACTTT
>BRYE01000023.1:31411654-31416654 GCA_030159115.1 Actinidia arguta var. hypoleuca
TTCAATTCTCCACCTTCCAAAATTGAGAGTAACTGCCAAGAAATTCGAAAAGGATGAGGAATGAAAGAATAAATAAAACAACTTATAAAGGGTAAATATGGCAGTTCACGCTATTGTGCGTGGCATCATCATTCTTGCTCCTGGCATTAGTGCCCCAAAATAAATAAATTAAGGCTTTGTTTGGTATAACTTTTTGGAAAATATTTTTTGGAGAATTACGTATAAAACCCTAGAGTTTAGCCATAAAAATAAATCAAACTTTATAATTTTAATTCGGTAGCAATTTAAATTATTTGTTAATCTCAGTCTATCTAGGACTAATGGAACCAACTCATTTCCGTCTAAAATGCACAAAAATGACTTTGTATAGTGTTATGCTCCTTTTAAAGCCTAATTAAACTAATTTATAAGACAAATTAGAGAGTTTGAATAAGTTTTTATGCCATTTTAGAATATAAATGGTTCGATTAGGGCTTTAAAAAGGAAAAAACTGTTTTAATGCATTTTGAGATGAACCAGTTGATTCCGTTAACTAGGTGGATGTAGACTAATGGATGACTTTAAATTGCTACTGAAATAAAATTATATGGTTTGATTTGTTATAATTATAATTATAGGGTTTTACATAATTCTCTCAAGATTTTTTAAGTTTTTTTGGTTTTTGAGTTTCTATTTCTTTGATAAATTTTTTTATCGTTTGATCAATTTTTTATATTTTTTTAATATCGCTTGACAAGAGTAATTTGAAAATATAAAAAAATATATTAGAATTTAGAAGAAGAAAAAAATCTACCAAAAAAACAAGATTTAGCGTATTTATATATTTAATTTTTTTTAGTGATTTTTTTTCAAACTAAATGAATTTTTTTATATTTTCGGACTCCTCCATTAAAAATATTCGATAAAGACAAAAAAAACTCAAAAATTAAAATCATAATGACCTTTTAGTAATAAAAAAATATTATACTAATAAAAAAATGCTATACTTACCAACTGTTTTTTAGTATCATTTTAATTTACCATAATATAGCTAGCTTATAACCGCTAAATATGATTGACTTATTTATGAAACTTATTGTATCAATATTTATTGAATGTGATAATATGGTAAATAAAAATGGTAAAAATAATTGGCCAAGAGCTCAACATAGCATTGCTCCTTAGTAATATGGTATTAATTTTCACACCCATTTTATCTCTAATTACACTCTTTTTTTTATTATTAGGGATAGAATACCTAAATGTCCCTCTGTGTAATAAAAAGCATTTGAGTAAAGTGGATAATTGGGTGAATTCATCCTAATAAATAAAAATATAAAAATATAGTGCAATTGATGAAAAAATGTGCGAAAATCACTAGCATATAGAGGAGTGAACAAAATTAAGAAAAAGACCAAAATGGCCAAAATTCTGATTCTAGTTTACACTAATTACAACAAAGGTCCCAAAAAAGCCAAAAACCCATGCAAATGGGAACAATTTTGTAAATATTTTCTTTTTTTTCGATTGTGGAAATCTTTCTGAAATTTTTAATTTTATTTCTGAAAAAAGCCCTTCATACCTTCGATTTGATAGACCCTCAAGCTGTTTTATAGAGAATAATCATGTGCAAGTTACTTTGTAACTCAAAAATGCATGCCAGAGGCCAAAGTGCAAGGAATAGAACATTTTTTTTCTAAATACTTTTTTATTTTATTTTTAAGTTCCGACAGTTGATGAACTAATAAATTTTATTAAAAAATTAAGAAATCGAAACACTACAGTCGTCTTAGAATTTAAACTAATAAAAAATTTTAAAATTTAAAATAAATAATTTAAATACACTTGAGTACGTGAATTCCACATAATTAAGTGTATCTAAATTCACGGGTAATACTACAGTCACCGTGGTGTTAACCGCAAATGTTTAATGCACACACCAAAATAACGTCGTTTTGGTGGGAAAAAAAAATGTTGTCGTTCAACTAAAAGTCGCATTTGTTTAAAAAATCAAAACGATGTCGTCTTTATTTTTTTTTATACCAAAATGACGTCAGTTTAATGCGTGCAATAAATATTTGCGATAGACAACATAGCATTAGCCATTATTTATTTGGATGCTGAAAACTTTTCTTAAAGAATTTGTCATAACAGTGTTGTTTATGAGCACTATAAAGCTATGGTGGCCCAGATTTCATGGTATTACAGACCCTGACCCAGACTTCATGGGCCTCACGGGCCAATCAAACACTCGACAAATGCATTTCTCATAACAGAACTTGGACCATAGCCTGTTTCCTGGGGTGTGAAAAGAAATAACATAAAACAAACTGACTCAATCCAATCAAAACTTCCGACGGTCTTCTTATTCGTTTTTGTTCTGAAAATTCTTGAATCGTACGAAAGGGTGTCTCTAGCAATTTTAAGATTTTAGTTACCATACTTTTTTTTTACTTCTTTTCAACCTTTCATCCGATCATTTTTTAAAAAAACTCCAAAATCTTCTTTTGCCCAATTTGGTGAAAACCCTTCTCTTCCTTCATTTGATAGAAAATTAGGTTCTCCCTCAATTTGATACCACTTTGGAGACAGAATTGGAACTCGTCTCTTACCACTTCTTCATCAAATCTAATTTCGGTGAATGATGATTCTCGAATCCTTCAACAATTCTTTTATCCAATTGAAATGGTTTAAAGATTTAATGAAGAACCATTGGAGTGCTTTACTTATAAGCTTTCAACCAAATTTCGACACAAATTTGAGCAAGAGTGAATGTAGAGAGAGAGAGATGGACCTGGTTCCATTGGAGAAGAGCGTCGACTTAGAGATGAATCTGGTCTTTCTGGCGAGAAGTTAGGGTTTCGAAGAGGGGTGTGTTGAGGGCGGCGGTGGTAGTTAGAGTTGTTGTGTTGTGTCTGTTGGGATTGACGGTTGCTGGTTTAAGTGTCGGAAGATGTTTGACGAAAGTCCTGACTGAGAATGGACGTTTAATGCCTAAGCCTCTATGCAATGCGATCCAATTTTATTCAATTGTACTCTTTTTATTTTTATTATCACAAATTCACTTATATACTTATTTTCACTTAAATATTTTACTCCATAAAAGAACATTTACAATACATTTTTTTTTGGTTAATTTTTATAGATTTATACTATGAATTTTAAAATGATGATGATGACCACAACATGATTAATTATATGACATTCAAAGAATCCTTATTAATTAATAGCTTTTGAATATTTAAATTCAAAGTTCGAATGTCCGAGATTAGAGGTAAGAAAATTATTATGGCTCGTGACTAGGATGACAGTAGGACAAGTTCGGTATAGAGTTATCTTTTTTCTACTACTATTTATTTGACAAATGTCTCGCGTCAAATCCGTCTCATTCCCAACTTAAAGCAGGGCAAGACAAGTTAATAAAATTGCAATGTTAATATAAATGATTTTCTCGTCGAATTCTCATTCGACAATAATTTTATTTTGAAACATTGAATAGCTTACTAACTTAACAACTCTAGAATTGAAGAATCTTTTGCAGTGGCCTTCCACCATTCCTCCAAGCAATAATGTCCCGATAGAATTGAAGAATCTTCCTAAACCCCGTCATGAGCACCACGGGCTTTATCAGTACCTATACTAATTTATCAAGTCAGGATAAGGATCTAGGTTCAATTTCACCGAACTCTACTGTGATATTTTTGATAAATACGATCACTTCTTCTATAGTTTCAGAAATAACATTGACATTTTTTATTTTAAAAATTAATGTCAAAATTCTTTCAGAATCTAATTTTTGTATAAAAATGACAAACTGACATTTAATTTAGAGCTTCTAATTTTTTTTTCAATATACCCATGAAAATAAACAAATAAATATTTTTAAAACACTATTTATTTATAAATTACTCCATTTTTATTTTCATCAATAAATATTTTTAAAAAAAAAATAATCTAAATAGTTTACTTTTTAATTACTGTACTTAAAAAGACAATATTATCATATTTATACAAAAAAAATAATTACACGAGAAAATCTTAATATTAGTTTTTAAAGTAAAAAAAGTCGCAAAAACTGACTCGCCGACCTTTTATACTAAATGCCCTCGTGGCTAGCTTCTGTGAGAGATTAGAATCCTAGACTTTGGCGGTTAAAACCCAAAATTTACCCATTGCAATCAACCCCATGAGTTATATATATTTGGTAATGGCAATTAAATTTATATATATATATATATATATACGTATATATTCATGTGACTCGGGATGGATGGTGGTGTGAAGCATCAATCAACCTACGAACTTTCCCCCTTGTAATGATATTATGGACAGATATTAGGAGCCAAACATGCCACAGTACTTTCCCTTGTTGGTTCATGCAATCCCTACGAACCACACTACCTACTCCACCAGCAGTGGACCCTATTCTCTCAATTTAATTTATGTCCCGTTTAATTTGGACTAAATAAATTGGTTCAGTTTTGAGTTTAATTAACTGGTTGATTTTCGTGGGTTTCTTTTAGTGAATTGTTTTTCGTATTTGATCAAAAAAATTATATATATATTTTGAAAATACAAATTTTTGATTTAAGATGAAAAAAAAAATAAGACAAAAAAAAGGCTAGATTTTGTCTTTATTGGATTTTTTTTTAAATTTAATTAAGATTTCTACATTTTCATACTTTCTTCCTTAAAAACGACTGAGAAAGTTGAAATTTTGAGCAAATCTTAAGAAAAATCACTAAAAATGAAAAAAACTCAAAAGCAATGATGTGAAACTGGGGTCCACACTATAGAAGAATTATAATTCATTTTCTAGCCGATTCCTCGGTAGGTGAACAAATCCATTTTTTTTTATAAAATTGTCTTTCGTTGCTGCTATTTTCTTGTTGAAAATAGTTCATGTTTTCACATATTTTCAAAATAATATTATATTTTTTCACACTTTTCAACGATTTTTGCACCCTAATCACTGCTCATTGTGTTTGATGATATGAAAAAAATATACACCAACCCCTCTA
>BRYE01000023.1:31424154-31426654 GCA_030159115.1 Actinidia arguta var. hypoleuca
TTTTAGTAATTAGCTATTTTTGGGGTGGATCTAACAAAAAAGTTGTAAAATTTCAATGATTTAGGGCTGGGCCCAAGATCACCTACACATGGGCCTGATATGGATTGGCAGGCGATAAATATGTCCTGTGGGAGGCCCAAAATAACGATAAACGAAATGAGATCTTTACAGAACCGAGCTATTGACAGCTTGGCCCATAAAAAATGGGCCCCAACTTCCTGCTAGGTTATTGGGTTTTTTTTTTAATACTTTTTTGATTCCTTTACGAAGACATGAAACAAAAAGTTTTATATTTTTTTCTCGAAAGTTGAAAAATATTTGAAAAAGGAGAAAAGTTTCTAATAACTAAAAGCTGTCTTATAAGCACGAAAAACACGAGCCAAACCAGACTTTCGTTGGTCATCATAAGTGTGCGTGCAGTCTCTCCCTTCGTCACGGAGCTCCCGATCTTGGAAGCATCAATAGATTTCTTCCAATTATCATTCCCTCCCATTAAATTTGGTCCTTTGAAGAAAAAAAAAGTTGACAAATTTTTTAAATAAGTCCATTTAAAAAAATAATAGTTCATAGAAAAATTAGTTGAAAAGCTATTGCCATATTAGGAATGAACTAAAGCACTTTATACATGCTTCATCTAGGAATACTACTACATGCAAATTATTTTAAGTTCCAAACACAGCCTAAAACTAAACATGTGAAACACATATGCAAGTTTTAGGCATTCAAAAAGTTAATAGCATGAATATTAAAGACTAATAGATCAAAAAGTTGTCAGTATTGGAAATACTATAATTGTCATTCTATCTAGTTTCAATTATTTAGTTTAGTGTAAGCAAATCAAAGTAGTAGAAATGACTTTTACTTTCCCAAAAGGGGTTGGCTTTTGCTTTAAAAATGACTTATGTTTGGCCTCACTCAAAGGTGGTTACACTTAAACCATTACAACTAAAGTAAAAGTTAATTTTGATAGGTTTGTAAAATTAAAATTACAAGTTTATGATATTTTATGTAACTAGTTAAACGACACAATTTAATAAAGTTTATGTTATATTTTTCGCAGTCCTTTTAATAGTTTATGTGTGATTTGTTGCTCATTCTAACCACAAGGCAGAGGGAAAGCCACCTAATGCACACGACGGGTATTGGCATCTCATTCTTCATTTAATTAATACTATTTCTCTCTCCATGATGTAACTTTCTTTTCTCATTCTCTTCAATGGCACACAACGACCACCACCACCACTTGGAGAGGATGATAAGTCGATATCCACCACCGCCCCATTTCATTTATGTTTTTAGACGAGTAAGCGCGTAATGTTTTTGTGAAATTGATTGATTACGCTAAAAATGAAAAAACAAAATCAAAAGTGTATACAACTAACACTTGCCTCTCGTTTCTTAAATTCCTAGCTCGGCCACTCCATAAGACATTATTAGAACCGTGACGCTTCTACAACAAAGTGGACGAATATATATTGACTAGTTGAATTTTTGTGTTGACATCACTGTAGCTTTGATTCGTCTCTGGTTTCCATGGCACACGTTTCTCGAATGACGAATGATTGAATGGAAGAAGATGGAAGGCAAGTGGAATCTCTACTTTAACACAAAATTACAAGAAACCATTGACTTGCGATGAATGGAAAAATATAATAAAATCAAGCCAATAGAAAAAAAAAAATTTACACTATCACTCCGATAGAAAAAAATATACTACTTTGACCTTACTGAAAAAAAATTACACTAATATCCCATAATTATATAATTTTATGATTTTAATCTCACTGAACTAATATCCTGACTCCGTCCCTGACTTCAACGTTTAACCTCTCCAACTAGCTAGTTATCCCACTAAGTATTATAGAATTCATAATTTAAGTGCTAGCAATAAGTAAAAAATTAATATATTTCAAAACTCGTCATTTCTCTCTTCTCATGCTTCCGTTGGGGTAATAAAAAATTAATATACATTTTTATGGTTAGTAAAATAAAGAGTAGTGTTAGAGTAAAGGCCAAAAAAAAAATCTCCTTTTTGCTGTACTTTTGCTTGGCAAAACACATAAGAACCGGGCTTCTTTGCAATTTTAAGTATTTTAAATCATATTTTGAGTTTATTTTGATGATTTAAATTATTTATTTTGTAAATTTCATCGAGAATTTTAATATTGTATAAAATCACATTAATCGTATACAAATCAATGATCAATTATATCATATTATATTAAGATAAATGAGTATAATCTTTTGTGTCATATTAGTATATTAAATTATAAAATATTATTAAATAAATACTGAAATATTCTCGATCAACTTAATTTTTTATAATATTTATTTTTATGATAAAATTTATAATATAAATTATCAAAATAAGTCCAAAAGTCGAGGGACTGAAGCCAAGTCCTTCGACAACTAGAATTGTGAACACCCCCCACATTGCCCATGTCGAGGATGAGAGAGAGAGAGAGAGAGAGAGAGAGAGAGAGAGATTTGGTCATGGTCA
>BRYE01000023.1:31431654-31434154 GCA_030159115.1 Actinidia arguta var. hypoleuca
GTGTTATCGGGCCTACATTTTAATGGATTGTAGCTAGTATTGGGTTGATATGCTTTTGATTTGGCTTGATGGGGTTTGGTAAATTTAAACGAATTTGAGTTTTTTGTGATCCTTGGAACCAACATTTTTATGGTCTTTATTGATTTTGAATGATTGAATTGGAACCTAGTTTTGTTTTTTTAGCCTGGGGAGAACCCTACTATGACAGAATAGCACCAATGCCAACTTTCGGAGGGCTTTTACTTCTCCCAAATCTGCTTTTCCGAAGATGTGAGCTTGTAATAGCACCAATGCCAACTTTCGGAGGGCTTTTACTTCTCCCAAATCTGCTTTTCCGAAGATGTGAGCTTGTGTTGATGATTGCTATCTTTTGTGTACCTTTCTGTGTTTTTGTTTAATGGGTTATAATGATTTATGCTTATTGGGCGTTTCAAACCTGTGTTCTCATGGCTTGTATTTGTTTCTGTCAATATGCTTTTGTTTTGGCTTAATGGGTGTTGGTAAATTTAAGTAATATTTGCATTTATGTGATCCTTGGGCTGGCAATCTCATGGGCTTTATTGATTTTGGACAATTGTATCGAGTTTTGGCTTGATGAATAAATAGCATTAAATTTGTAGGGTGACAAAATCGTGGTCAATCATCTCTAAAGGACTATGGCCGTACATGGGCTGAGCTCCATCCATAGGTCCGGAAGCATGCCTTCGACTTGATTGATTTGAGGCAGGTTGCCAGGGAGTGATCTAGTGGGCTGGAGTAACTTGGGTTTGGAAAGAGCTGCCCAGGACGAGAGGAAATTGGCTTACTTGTCCAGATTAGGGACTGAAGTGAAGCCAAGCTTAGCTTAGCTAAGTGGAAAGGGAGATGGAAAAGACATGTGTGGCCCAGCCATTCAATACTGAGTTGAGGAATGAAGAAGATAGCCATTAGGATATGTGGTCTAGTGCCACGGGGAGTAAGGGAAGTGGAAGCCCTTGAGAGCGACTCTCTCCAACGGTTTTGGGCATCCCCACTTGGGGATCACTCTATTGGGGAGAGGGAGCACATGAGGTGGTTACCTCACATGCTACTGGGAATGCCTTGGCAGCCAAGGTGACCTCAAGTATAAGTAGGGTACTTTACCTTGAAATTGGGTATGCAATTCTGCTACTCTATACCCTAATACTCTGAGTACCCATTGATTATTTTTCCTTCCAGTTCGCTAACTTAGTCATCTGGGTGTTTTTCCAGTCAATTAGGGCCGTTAGGCCGGGCAGCACTAATGTTGTCGTAGGTGTAGAGATATAGGCCTAGGATGAGGAAGAACCCACGTAAGAGTATAGAGGTTCAATACCAAGTGCGGATCACCATCTCACAAAATTGAAAACATGCATGGTGTTTTTGACTTTTCAAAGACATATATTTTTTTATGGTTGTTGCTTATTTCCAATGATTTACCATTAGTTTTGCTACAAGTGGAATTGTCCTTGCAATCATAAATAATTGGCTTCATTTTTTTTATTAATGACTTGCTGTTGTTTTGACTTCATGATAAGTGTGGATTATAGCAATGTTGTTGTTCCTGTCTACAGTTTCATGGGTCGCTTTTTATTATTATTTTATTATTATGGTTAAGGTTCTTGCGGCCGATTCAAAATCTGTAAAGAATGCCATAAGATGTGGAGGTTTAGCCCCACCAAGGCTGCTTGTATAAAGAATATGTTGAGTTGCTTGCTTGAGAAAAAAGGAAAATTTTGCTTGGAATACCTGCGGGATTTATCAGTTGATGAAGTCAAGGACTAGCTCTCTCAATTTAAAGGAATTGGCCCCAAAACGGTAATATTTCTCTATTTCATAGTGATTTACATTATGATTTACATTAGATATTGGAGGCCACTATCGAGATACTGTATGTTGGTATTGCTGATGTTTCATGCATAAAGCTTAGAGGCTTTCTTTGTGTTCAACTTGCACAGAGGACCATATGCTTACCTGAAATGAGACTATTTATGCGTTTGATATGGCTTGAAAATGTGTCTATTTTGTTCCTTGAAACATTGAAGTGATTCTCAATTCAGAATTCATTTCAAAGCATTTTTTCGGAGGAACACATTGCTAATTAAAAAAATTGAGCTGTATGTGTAAAAGCATTGATAAATGATATTCTCTCACTTTTTTCAAATTTGATAATTGAAAAAATGATGGCAGGTGACTTGCGTCTTGATCTTCCAGCTTCAGCGAGATGATTTCCCAGTGGACACACATGTAAGTAATAATATTCATCATGTTCAAACTGATTCTCCGTGATGGAAGAAATTAACATTCAAGCATCTAAACAGGTTTTTCAGATTGCGAAGGCTGCTGGTTGGGTACCGGAAGTGGCAGACAGAAAAGACATACCTTCATCTCAATCAACGGATTCCCAATGAACTAAAGGTTGACTTAAACTGTCTTTTGTTCACACATGGTAAGCCTGCACAAAAAGAGGAGGTAATCAGCAAAAAAGAGAATCATATGATAA
>BRYE01000023.1:31439154-31444154 GCA_030159115.1 Actinidia arguta var. hypoleuca
AATTTAATTTCAACGTGTCTCCACGTGTCTCTCATGCACGCACCCGTGTGTCCACAACGTGTCGCATTATCGTGTTCTATTTTACACTTTAATTAAATTTAATTTGGTTACTAATTTAATATTTATTTTCGCGAGTTGGGGTATTACAATTACGATTAGATCCACCCTTGAATATGACTCTCCTATTTCCCCATATAATTAATTATCAACCCAAACTCTATTCAATTAAAACGAATGGGCTGTTACGCTGTGGGTGTATTTTAACTTTATTATTATTATTTTTTTAAGAAAAAGGACTTCTTTTTTTTAAACAAAATATATAATAAATTAGGATTAGTTTCCTAATTCACAGTTCACATGCAAATGTACCTTTTCTGTTTCGGGCGGGTTTCAACCGTCAAACTAATAGTCAGGTAATTGAATATGCTTTGTGTGCCCATAGTGGCAGCTTTTTTGTAATGGCTCGCGACCTCAAGTGAGCATCGAATAATTTCTCTCGCGACTGACCTCAAAAACCTCACACGTGATGCATGTTCGAATAGGGTCCACAACCCTGTTTTTATTGTTTTATTGTTTTTTCTCAAGTGAGACTTGTAAACTTAAATTGTTTATTTTATAAAACATATGTGATTTGTTCATGTATTTATAGATGATCGATGAAAATATTTTTTTTGTATGAATGACTTTCATTGCTCGGTTTACCAGTTGAATGATTTGGATCATCGGCCTCGGAAATTAAGACCCACAAGAGGTGTCTTGATGACACGGACTGTGGAGTAGCTCATCCCATATATTAGGAGGGGGAAAGCTGCATTTTCAGAAATAGACGACTCCGAACCTAGGTGTCAGGCTGGTGTTCTTGACTGCAAAAACCTCACACGTGATGCATTTTGCAACTAAACAACTCGAAATTAGGTATCACAACGGCACCTTTGACAATAGGCCAGTCCCTTAATCTTTATTTAGAGCTATCTCTGCTAGTGCTTCCTTTTTTAGAAGTAATATTTCTTTCTTTTTTTATTTCGTATTGATTATAAAAATTAAAAATTTATCAAATTTGGGAAGCTAAAGCTACTGAAAACAAATAAGAAAAAAACAAATAGTCATTTTTTTCTTATTTGTCTTTACTTCGTTTATTGTTTAAATATGTTTTTTTTTTCTTTTATGCTTCCTTGATTCAAAATGAGTTAGAAAATAAAAAAAATGTTAACTAAAAACAAAAACAAAAACAAAAACAAAAAATATACTACAAAAGAGAGAGAGGTATGCTAAAACGAGGCCGTAGCAGTTTGTGATCAGCACGTCATATCGGGTTCCGATTTTATATAATAAGTTACATGGGAAAAATGAAAAACATGAAGCTCAATTTGCTTTAAATTCACCTTGTGACTCGAGATCTTTGTCTTATCAAGATTCTTCTCATTAGAATTAGTGAAATTACATAATCTTAAATCATATCAAAACTGCAGACACGGTGATCCAAACTGATAAATAAGACTGATAAATAATTTAAACGAGTCGAACAATAGATTATTCAAATTTTATTTGAAAATATAATGAATTTTAAAAATATATTCGTGCTTGGTCTCAAAAAAAAATTTAATCAATCACAAGTCGAATTCGAGTTAGCTTAAATTTTCTAAAAACTATAAGTTTATCCAAGTGAGTAATATAGATTATTCTAAGTTTACTTTGAAAAATTAATGAATTTAGAGAGAGCTGAACTCAAGTAGCACGGCCCCATGAAACTAGTCAATGACCGGTACAATAATGATGGCATGTGCCGGAAGTAGCCTTGGACTTGCATGACTATTACATAATTTACATTCCACAACAAATTGCAGAGCAAAAACAGTTAAATTATCAACTATTTTTTTATTCACGTGAACCACAAAGAAGGTTCGTGGACGTAACATTATTATTATTCTCCTTCTTGGATTGGGAATCTTTTTTTAACAAAATTAATTTGTATACAAATTAATCACGTGGTATTGTTAGAAAAATATACTCTAAATACAAAATAAATAATTAAAATAAAAATTATATGAAAATATACAAAATTAAGGAGAAAAAACAACGTGAAATTATTAACCACCAACTCTCATTTTCTCTAATTGTATTCATTTTTTTGTATGTATTAGGGTGAATTTATACAAAATACTCATTTTTAATCAAATAATTTTACTACGTAGAAGGATAATTTTTGGTAAATTCACATTGATAAAGACAAAAACAGATAATGCAATTAAAAAAAAAAGAAGAATGTAAAAATCACTACATTAAAGTTTTTGTATCGCTTTAATTACAAAAAGACTCGTAATTTTTATCCATTTTTCTCTAATTGCACTCATTAGAATGAATTTACAATGTAGTGAAAATATTTGAGTAAAAGTTAGTATTTGAATAAATATCATAATAAAAATAAAAAATTACGGAGTACAAAAATCACTGACGAGAACTAAAAATCTTGCCACTTGCCACAATTGAATACGACTTCACAAATTACATCCACGAGTGTGGTCACATACAGCAAACTTTGTATTTTGCAACTTGTGTTGTTCCCAAACTACATTCCAATATATTCCACCTTTCAAGGAAGCTTCCTTACAAGTGATTGTCTCTCATTAATTTACCCATATTTAGAAAAAAATATAATTAAATAATAGAATCAAAGATTTTTTGGAAAGATTCTTAATAAGTACAAATTTTATTTTAATATTATCAAAGAATTATATCAAATTATACATATGACGAATATATATATATATAATTTACTCTATTATCCTTTTATGTAGAAAAAATATTTAAATAAAATAGATATTTAGGTAAATTTTGTCTAATAAAAAAAAAGAAATTACAATTGAAACAAATAAAGTATAAAAATCACTAGCCTATTTTTATCGATTTGAATTCATATAATTCACACTAGCAACTTTGATTTAAAGTAATTTTAAGACCACACTAGTTCCTTATGAGCACTATGCCATGGGCCTCTCATCTAAGAGGCTGTTGGGTACCTAATTTACCTCTCATGCCTAACCTGTGGGGCCGAGCAGCATGGGCCGGCTGGGGTGTCCGGACCAACACCTTTTGCACCCAAGATTTCTTAGAATAATAACTAGGGTCACTTTTGCAATTTTTTTTAAAATTATAGGGTAATTTTCACAACTTCTCCTGAGGGTATGACAAATACAACCACTTTATTTGTAGTTTGAGAAATAGCACTGAACTTACTTACTTTTGACACTAATATTACGAACTACTATATTTTTATTTTTTTATTAATAAATATATTTTTTTAAATTTAATTTAAATAGTTTATTTTTAATTACTCCAAATGAAAATATACTTAAAAATAAAACTTTGTCAGTAATATTTGTTTTAAAAAAATAATTTAAATATATTTTTTTTCAATGCTCCAAATATAATCATATTTAAACCCCCTAAATCAAAGTGTAATCTTGTTATTTTTTTATAAAAATTATCTCTATGAAGAATCTTGATATTATTTTCAAAAGTAAGGAAGGTCAGTAATATTTTTAAAACTATAAGAGATATGACTGTATTTATCAAAAATTTCAGGGGAGGTTAGTAAAATTTCTCCAAAAATATATTAGGGTTTTTAACTGATTTGGGATGGATAGTAAAATAATTTTGAAGGTTTTGGGGTTTTAACTGATTTGGGATGGATAGTAAAATAATTTTGAAGGGAGGTAAATGAAAGACTCTTTTTGTTCCTAGGGTTACTAACGTAGTTACTGAAAAATTGAGGGGGTCACGTGTCCCCATTGGTTCTAGCTTCTTTCCGCCACTTAAACTGTAATTCCATGTCATTTGGCATGGATCATAGCGTTGTAATTAATTAATTCATGATATTAATTATATGAAATAAAATGCAATGAGTTTCTCGTGACGAGGCTTGGGGTTGGTCCTGTGGCTATGTGCGTAACACCGCCATTTTGTAAGACTCGTTGGGTAAATACATTTATAGGATTCCTTTCGATGAATCATGTGGGAAAAGAACATACATGATCATGGCCAATCATGCAAGCCAAAATCGGAAAAAAAATGGTTGTGTTTTCTCAGCATCGTGTTTAGAAGAATATAAAAAAGAAAATAATATAAAATAAGAATACGAGAGAAATTATAGGAGATAAGGACAAGTAATTGTAATTCAGTGGACAATCTTGATATTATTAATAAATCTGTTTTCATTATTTTTCATCTATTTTATAAATTAAGAGAATTCGTAAAAAGGGCAAGTTTCACTATTGTCCTTATAGATTGACCAAAGTCCTACTTTGGTTCCCTATAGTTGTCTGATTCTAACGCAGTCCCCCATTAATTCCCGTTATTAACTTCAACATAAAAGAAATACGTGAAAATTCATATGGGCATTTTAGCGATCAAATTATAGGGACCAATAAGAGTAAACTTATCCATTAAAAAAGGACATGTGAGATTTACGTTCTCAATTTCTATCCAAACTCTTCATGTGAAGGGATCAATTTCTATCCAAACTCTATATTTAAACAAAATTGAACCTATAGGATTCTAATTTTTCAAATTGAAACGTTTTAGACCAAAGTGAAACACTTTTCAAACTACAAGGATCAATAATAAAATCCAAGAAGAGAAAATTCAAATCAGCTTTGCAACATATTTTTTAGAAATTTATTTGGCCAATAATTTTTGAGTTTTTTTTAGAATTTTTTAAAAAATAACTAATTTATTAGAAAAATATAAGAATCATGGTTTTAAATTCTTGAGAACTATTTTCCTTAAAACTAAATACAATATGAAAATAATTTTTAAAAAGTGTTTTGCAGAATGGATAAAACAAAATGTTTTCAATTATCTCTGGCGAAATCCTACTCAATGACAAAACAGTAATTGGCAAATTGCAGATTTTCCAGTACGAATCCGTAAACGATGATGCTCTCTTATAGCGACGCTTCATTCTCCGTCGATAATACATGCATCAAGCGATCGATGACCGG
>BRYE01000023.1:31456929-31459429 GCA_030159115.1 Actinidia arguta var. hypoleuca
ACGGACTAATTGGAGAGGTGGATGCTTTGTTTAATACTATGTACTATAATAGATTTTCTTTATGAATAATTCTGGTAGGTCATAACGATGAAATTATGTCTTTCTGATCGTCATAACCTTTTATCCTCTTTCTTTCTTTCATTCACACCTAGGAGGAGACTATGAAACCAAAAACCAAAATTAGAGAATGAAGGCTTTCATTACACATAATAAGGATTTACTAAGAGCTTGGATAATCTGTTTGCAGACTACGAGAAGCACGATCTTCCATCTCTTTCTGATGAGGTATGGCGACTCAGACGTATTGACAGAAGTGGTTCTCGTGTGAAGTGTTTACACAAGGAAAGCATAAAAACCGTGCAGGACTTTCTAAAGAAGTTTTATCTAGACCGCGAAGGGCTCCAAGATGAACTTCTTCTTCCTCCTCTTTCCTAGTTTATTTACCTTTGAGTTCTTGCTATTTGCTTTGCTTATTCTTGTTTTCCTTAAACGCGTGTCTTTTCTAGACTAAGTCTTGGTTGGCTTATTTTATTTGTCCTATGTATTTTATAGTTTAGTTATGAAATTTCTATTGATAATTCTTTGATTTTGCATTTCCTCGTCATTACAACCACTGACAAGTGAAAATGGTAATCTGTTGCTCAAGAGAATAGGCTAAGAGACAATATTTGTCTCTTGATCTATTAACTTCGGTGATACCAGCTACCAGGTCATACCAACACGTTGTATTATCATCCAATAATTAACTATTAACGCAGGAGTGTAGCCTTGGTGACATGGCAGCTATGTGGGCAACCCATGTGGACGAAATTTATCATTTTTATTAATTTGTTCTAGTGTCTTTTAATTTTTAGTCAAAGTATTTAATTAAATATTAGTATTAATTGTAATATAATAAGTATGTGTTTGGAAAATGTAATTTGATTGCCTTGTAAATTGTGAAGGTTGCTTAGGTAGTTGAGGTGTTTATTAAAACATGTTAAGTTTATTAGGAGTATTGGGTGGGTAACTTTTTGTAATAATCTAGAAATATTTTTATGAAGGTTTTATTGCTTGGAGTGAGTGAGTTTTTCTACAATCAAACTTGTGGTTTTGTCGTGTCGAGTGACATCTATTATTAGTAGAGTTGAGTGGCATCCTTTACCTCAGTTGAGCGACATCCTAGAATTATCCTACCCTTGCATTCCGGCATGCAACAACTACTAAGTGGATATATTTAAATAACGATGTAGATATGGTAGTTGCTGGTTTGTATGGATCTATTTATACATTTTTATCGGTTAAGAGTGATAAGGTTATAGTTTTTCCTTCGTTTTTTTTTTAAACAAGGGATAAGGATTTTAATTACTGTAGCAATTAGTTGCTTCAATGGACCCTTTACATCGTTACCCTTCATGTTAAGAAAGTTAAAAGCTTATTCAAATAGGGTTAAGGATTTTTTATAGGATATCCACATAGCTTCAAAAAAAGGTTTGACAGTGACACTAAATTGTCGTTCTCCCTTTAAATAATTGAAAAACTTGTTTGCTTACACTTGCGCAGATCCTTGGGAAAGGCACGTCTGAGGGGTAGTAGTGAATCCTTCATTTCGACTCTCAAATTGGAAATTTATCATTTTAGGAAACTTCTTTTCTTTTAATTTCTTATTGTATATAATCTTCTACACTTGATAGCATTCGATGTCCATCCTTCTCTCGTCATGTACAAAAGCCATGGTCATGCCGATCCATAAAATTTTCGTTTGTAGTCGAGTCTGGGAGAGGTGGTAAATAAAGTAATATTTACCCCAATTTTTGTGAAGAGATTGAACATAACTCGAATTGCCTCGTAGCAATGGGAACGAGAATCGATAGGAGTATAACAAATGAGTGCAACAATAGTCGTGACTTAAAGTGATGACTGAATCTGTTTAGTCCTACTTTGTCATGCAATTGTAGTATAACTCAGCGGACAATTGTTAATCTGAAAGTTAATTTTACTCTTCTACCCTGTCACATGTACAAGCCTTTTGACATAAATGTAATTGGTAGGGGAATTGATAAAAGCATTCCTTCAAATAAAACCACAAAAAGACGACAACAATGTTCAAGGGTGAGTGACTGCCCTAACGTCACTTTTTATTGGATAAGATCAAGTCAGTTGTTGTTATAAAAATATTTTTAAATACATAAAAAAACTATATTTAACAGAGTATATTTTTTGTATTGCCCAATGATCCGAATTTTTATCTTTTTGTTATTTTAAACTTTAAAATGTCATACCTTCTACTGCAAATAATATTTTTTTAAAAATTAGATTTTCAAAATCTATTTATTGAGATTTATTCAAAAAAAAAATCAATATTAAGTATGAAATTAAAAAAAGCGTATTTAATTAATTTTTATATATTTTTAAAATATTAAAATACCTTAAAAGCCCGCGCAAATTAATTCTATTTTTATAGTACAAACTTTAAAATATAATAAATTTTGTTGTGCACAATCTTTTTTAATAAAATTTA
>BRYE01000023.1:31481929-31489429 GCA_030159115.1 Actinidia arguta var. hypoleuca
TTTGTACAAACACAGATCAATACACAACGTAAGGCTGAACTTTATTGTATTTTGGCGACGGTTTGTTACAACTCCCCGTCTTTAAGAACAACATTCATAACGCGACTCGAAGCACTTAATTTTGCAAAAAATTGACATCATCTGCAGGTTTCTTCTCATATTTTCAAACACTTTTGAGTTGTGGTGAAAGGTGAAAAAGATTGTAACTATGAATGCTATTTCCCTCCTGCTACACTCTTTTTTCCCAAAATGCCAAAGCAAAGCAAATGGAAATATACCCCCTTTTCTGCAGCCCATTGCGCATGACAATATTCCCCTTTTTTCCTCTTTTTTTGTTGACTTTATTAAAAAGCTTTGAAACATGTTTTCTAATGCACATACAATCATGACTCAGATTTGGTAACTTTTTTTTGAAAGTTTTTAATTTTTGAGTTTTTTTTTTTAGTAATTTTTTCTTAACATTTGATTAAAATATTATGTCTTTCCGTTTTTTTTTTATGAGAGAAATCTGAAAATATAATTTTTTTGTTCAAATTTTAAAAAAAAATCCACTAATAAACAAAAAAATAGCTAATTTGTTAGGAAAAATAATTTTTATTTTTAGTATTTTTTTAAATTAGATGAATTTTTTTATATTTTCAAATTTTTCACGTTAAAATGAGCCAAAAAAATATAAAATTTTAATCAAACTATTAAAAAAATTTACTAAAGACAAAACTCAAAAACGAAAGCATTTAATTTTTTTTAATAAAAGTTAAGCCAAACTTGAGAGTTCTTTAACAGGTTGCATCTGAAAATTTTTAAGAGTAATGTTCTAATCAAACGTACTTCCGCAAATATTTACACAAACTCTCTCATTTGAGTACTGCAAATTGAAAGTTTTAGGCAAGAGAAAGACATCCAAATTTGTGTTCTCTCTTCAGATGCCGAAAGAAAGCAAATCTATTTGTATTAAGGCCATGTTTGGATGTTTGATTTGTGGGAAAGTAGAAGAAAAGAGGAAAAGGAAAGTAAGCAGAAACTTGATTCTCTCTCCAATAATGCTATAAACACTAAAAATACTTGGTAAAAATTTATTAAATATACATACGATACAACCACATGTATTAAGAAAATGTCATATGTATATTTAGTAAATTTTTTTAATGTCTAGCCTTATTGTTTCTCTCTCTCTCTCTCTCTCTGTATATGATTAGGAAAGATGAACAAATAATACTCCCTTTCCCTTTTATATACTTTGACGCAAAAATAATGCATGTTTTATATCCCATATTGAACTTGATGTTGCTCTCCCACAAAGCCATCACATATCCATTTTGACATAGCTTGTTTTTAGTTATTTTAGCTATACTTTTTTTCATCTTTAATGATTTTTTTTTATCGTTTTAATCAAAAATTTATTTATTTTTTTTTTTTCTTAAATCAAAAAATATAAAAATTACGTGAAGAATAAATTCCACAAATCATTTGCCCTTTAAAACAAGGTGTATATTATGTTGCATTAGGTTGTGTTTGGATCATATATTTATGGAGAGATCTATAAAAAAATTCAAAAATTGATTAGAAAAAAACACAACAAATTTAAGTCGCCTTGGGTAAGCAAAGTTTTTTTTTTTTTTAATTTAAGTTTAAAAAGATAAAATGTAACTCTTATACACTCACGAAAACTCATCTCAAATAGACCCAAAAAACTTAAAACACCCGGAAAAAACCCAACCCCGACCGGGGTTGGGGGGCTTAAGCCAGACTTATCTTTTACTTGGTATTTTTTTGTCCCTCCGCCCGATTAATTATTCATCCATCCAAACAGCCAAATCCGAGCAGTTTCTTGTTACTCTTATCTATTTCTGAAACCACATAAACTTGGGCAAAATGGTTCACTATTGACATTTTCTTGAACAAAGTCTAATTCTATTAGAACAGTAGCTAGTCTATTACAACCATGTTAGGATGCACCATTCCTCTCTCTCTCTCTCTCTCTCTCTCTCTGCAAACAAGGCTCTGCACAGCTTGATCTCCATTAATATTCCCAATATGGACATGAGAGAGAGAGAGACAGACATACAGACATACAGAGAGCTAGCTTGTGGCCTCAGAGATGCTCTTTAGTGAAGGGTGCCATGCTTTTGATTTGGCAGCCGCTGCAGAGTTTAATGATGTTGTGGTCCTCTGCCTTTGTCTATCCTTTTTTAACACCTGAAATGTTTTTGAAAATTAAACAACAATTTTTTTCATGATTGCAAGTCGGATTAAGTATTTGGTGGAAAAGGAAACGTCGATGGGTCCAACTATTCAAATTTATTATTTTTCTTTTCCTCTGCAAACCACTCCCTGTATTCTTACTCTAATTCAAATAAAGCCTTACTAAATGTTATACAAATTCATCATCCAAACACATCCTTGGTCTTCGGAAAACAAGACACTGAATTTTGTTACCTTCTCACTTTTTCTTAAAGATGAAACTTGTAAAAGACAAAATATATAATTACAGAGTCTGATCTTATTAGGATAGAGGTCTCCACCGAGCTTAGCTATTACTATGAAGTAAGCTCGGTAGTTCTTTGCGCCGGAGCTATGTGCAGGCACTACTGAATGCACTACTGAATATAGGCATTGTCCGAGCTAAGGCTATCGTTACTTTCGAGTTGTCGCTATTTAGCGAACTCAGAAAAATAACCGCACTAGAACTTGGATGAGGGCATGACAAACCCATGCTCGGATAAAAAGGTCGGTAGCATGATGACAAGCTACTACTCAGGTCCTAAGAGTGTGGCTGTGTAAGTGAGTAGGCTACTAACCCTCGGTGCGTATAAACACACACCAAGCTGTAGTTTATTTAGTGATAAGATAGCTAACACGTCAAGACACGTGCTTAACTATGCCATATAAATTCAATATTTATCTCTCTAAAAGGTACACAAACTTTGGCATGAGAAGACACACTTTCTCTGCGTACGTTTTTTGATCATCTAACTTGACCATAAAAGCGTCGTTTCTCGAAAACAATTCCGACGACCGTTTTCACTGGTTCTGTTTCGCGGTCGTCACTGGTTCTGTTTCGCGATTAGGCCCTTACCAACGGGTAATTGACTGTAGCCACTCGCACATCCATAAGATCACCGCATGTGTTACTTTCTCTCGTTTCATAAACTGACGCCCACAAAACTCTTTTTTTAGGTTATATTTGTGATTGATTGATCACTGTTTAAACAAATGAACGAGTTCCAGCAGAAGTCTCTCTCTCTATCAATTAAAATTGGGATGATGAATGGGTGTAAAGAAATTCACCTGTTTGGTCCTGTTCTTCTCAGATCTCGTGGGTGGTATCTCAATTTCACAACCAAATTTCTGTTTCTCTCTCTCGAATGGCTTATCTTCGGACAACATCTCTGACGGTTTCTTCTGCATCTTACCATACTTCTTCGCCCATAGCCCCTTCATCACCTCTAATAACCCCCACAAAAAAATCCAAATCTCAGTTATTAAATTAAACCATCAATAATTTCAAAAAAAAAAAAATACACCTTAAAAAGTTTAAGAAAAAATTAAAGTTGGATTTATGAAAAAAAAAAAATAAAACTAAAAAAAAAATACCTTGGGTGGTGATGAGCCTATAAGCCTGGCCAAGGATTAGGGTGTCGGTTGGCCGGAGAAGCTTTATACGCGTTATGCGTATTATGTTGTTGTTGTTGTTGTTGTTGTTGGCGGCGGCGGTGGTGGTGGTGAGGAGGAGAGCAACATAGTGTCCAGGGTTCAATTTCATGACCTCACTGGCAGTTACTGGCCAGTACAGCTTGTCCACTCTACCACATGGGTGTTGTATCGCTAGGGTTGCATTGTCTATGGCTTGGCAATTCCCCATCTCTCTCTCTCTCTCTCTCTCTCTCTCTCTTCAATGAATGGGCATGGTAGGAAGGGAGGAGGCTGGTGAGTATGGCACCAGTGCCTTTAAAGGCACACCACCACCACCAGTGGGGAGTGACTTCCAAGATTTTTTTGGAGGGATAATTTTTACCATGGGTCCCTGTTGTTTGACCAAAGTTTTGTTTTTGTCCTTAAATTTTCAATTTGAACGATTTGCAATTACAACATGGTTCTAATGTCGTCATTCCGGAAATAACCATTAATAATCTCGACGAAACTCGCATGAAAATTTTTAGAGGTCAATTTTACCACTATTAATTCTTGTAGTTTGACCAAAATTTTAATTTGGTCCCCAAAACAGCCTTTGTGAGCTTTACGTGTGCTCACTTTCCATTTAAACTATTAATAGATATTGATCGGGGGCCTACATTGAAACTAGATTGACAATAAAAATCAAAGTAAATTTGGTCATACTATATAGAGACCAACGGTGAAATTTACCCATTTTTTGGCTTGTAACTGGGGCTTATTACGAGCTGAAAGTGAGGGGTGGTTCTGTAATTGGATTGTGCCAGAGAATATCTTCTTTGACGTGGCGGGGTGTGATTGATGATTTTTGTAGGAAAGACAGTGTCGGTGCACAGTTGATTTTTACTCTCACCAGCTGTCGTGCAAATGCCGTTGTGAGCGGTGTGTGATTGCACGTGTCATACAAAAAAGCTCAGTTAATGTGCTTACGTAAGTTATTCTTGCTATCACCACGCGCTCTTATATCCTCGTTAATTACGCGCGCCAGTTCAATAGATCTTAAAATTTGTTTACACTTGTCTTCAGTCGATTTAGCTCGTGATGTATCATTAAAAATAAAAGTTTCTTTATAAGTTATAAATTAAATTGCATGGTTAATATGATGAATCTTTTAATCTAAAACTGTTTGTTATTGTTCAGAGCAATTAGTATAAAAATAGCAAGTGAGGAGAGAACTTTCCTGCATTTTCACTTACCAAAATTGAGACCTTGTTCCTAATGCATTTTTAATTTGATTGACAATCTCTTTTACCTATATAATATCAATTCATGAAAGAATTTTCAATCCAAGTAAAAGTGGGAAGAATACTAACAAATTCTAAATGGATGGGGGCTAGTTAGGGGCAGAACTAGTATTTTAGTTCGGGAGATCAAAGTGTAAAAAAAAATTTATATATTTTAAAAGGGCTAAAATATAAAAAAAAAAAATTCAATTTTTTTTTTATAATTTCTTTAAAGTCAGGAAGGCCTCCAGTCTTTGGCCCCCTGGGTCCGCCACTGGGGCTAGTGGTATTTTTTGTTTTATCTGTTTTCAAATGCCTACGTCTAAACTCTTTTAGATGAGTTGAATAATTATTTCGATAGTTATAGATGTTTCAAACACCAAATGCCAATAAAAATGAAGGGTTTAGATCGTGTTTAGTTGCTCTAAAAAATACGTCAAGCACCGAACCACCCTTTCAGATCTTTTTCTTCTCTTTTAATTTAACACGTGAAAAGCAACTTTCAAATATTAAAGACATAAAAAGAAAATTTTTAGTTATAATTTAATTCAAAATTTGCTAATTTGGCGAATGCTCTATGCGGGCAAAACAGCTTGTATTTTTACCTTTTTTTTTTGCCTTTTCTTGTACTTTTAACTATAACAAAGTAACCTTTTGATATTAAATTTTGAAATATGTGAGATATTTTCAGAAAAAATAATTTTCTTTGTCGAACTTGTTTATTTCCACACTTCTTTTTGTTTTGTTTTTTTAAAATATATGTTACGTAGTTGCACGCGGTTGGGGTGGGGGTGGTGTGAGAATTTGATGAGAGAGACGTTTCTCATTTGCTCACCCAACCAAAAGGAATGGAATTTCACGAGACAGAGGGGAGCTTTCCAAGTGGGTTCCCCCCACCACGCGCACGCTCGAAAAAAAAAAATTGCAAGGTTAAATATAACTTAACTCCCCTGAGTATTCTAATAAATACAATTATCTCTACTTTAGCTTTAAAAATACACTTATCTCCCTTATATTTGAAATTAATATCAAGATCAAACTATGGAGCTATTTTTTATGTAAAAATTATAAAATTTTCCTTTAATTTAAGTTTTTTAATATTTTTTGTCAATATACCTATTAAAATAAATAAATATTTTTAAAAAATTATTTATTTATAAACTATTCTATTTTTATTTTTATCAATAAATAATTTTTTAAAAATAATTAATTTAAATATTTTACTTTTTTAGTACTCCTAATAAAAATATACTTAGAAAATTAAATTTTATATCAATAATTTTTTTTAAAAAAATGTATCTAAATATTTACTTTCTAAATGTTTCTAATATAAACATACTTAATAAATAAATTTTTTTATTAATATTTTTAAAAAGAGAGAATGTTTATTTATTTTAATTGATGTATTAAAAAATAATTTTAAAAATTCAAAATTAAAGGACAATCTTATTATTTTTTCATAAAAATTAGCTTCAAGAGGAATCTTTATATTAGTTTTAAAATCAAGAAAAATTAATACTATTTTTAAAACTACAGTAGATGTGACTATATTTATTAAAAACATCAGGAAATGTTAGTGAAATTTACCCAAAAAAAGACAAAAACAAAAACGCAATGAGTGGGTGTTGCGTGTGAAATGCCTTTGCAACTGTTTTTGGAAATGATTTTCACAAATCTAAAAATCAAGTTTACTTAGTTTTTTCATTTTTATGATGTGAAGGTAAAAAATAGGGAGATTTGAGATCCTAAGTCATGTATATTTTTACTCAAATAAATTATGACCTATTTGAAAATACTATCTACGTTACGTGAGTTGAACTGTTTTAAATAATAAATTTATTTCTTTATTTTTTAATTAAAAATGTAATATACTATAAAAAAACTTATTTTATGTCCATTATATTTTTTTAATTAAATACATCATTCTCAAATATTTTACCATTGCTATATATTTTAATTTATATATTTTTTATATTTTTTGGTGTAGAATGATAAATTTATCATTCTTTTTTATACTATTTTATAGAATGATAAACTTATCATTCTATGAATTACACATAGCAAATACGCACAATATGAGAATTTATTAAATAATCATATTTTTTTCTTTATATTTCAATATTTTTTTGAGAATTGGTTGGAATAATAAAAAAAATTCATTCATTTTGTTTTTCTTATTTCTTTGCTTGTTGGCATCGTCTTTACTGTTATTGACATCGACGCCATTACCATCTCACTGATGACGGCGATAGCACAGTATCATTGTTGGCACCGGTTCCAGTATCGTCACCATTGATATCCATTGTCAATCCATTTTTTTTAAAAAAAATATTTAAAATATATATATAAACTCAAGATTTTTTGAGAGAAATCAAGTACTTATGATTTAAATGAGTTTAAGTTTTTTTATCAAGGACCTTACTCTTACTGCAATTATCCCATAAAATTACTTTTGCATAATATTCAAAAATATATTAAGAATTATTAAATCAAAAAAGTGTATTATATTTCTACCTAATAAAATAAAAAATAAAGTGCATTTATTTACAAAGAGAAAATGAAAATTATTTTCCTTTATTTTATTTGTCGAGACATATTTTCCTCT
>BRYE01000023.1:31529429-31534429 GCA_030159115.1 Actinidia arguta var. hypoleuca
AAATCGGTCATTAATTTGATAACGTTAAACACTATGTAGCCTAAACAAAAAAAAGGGTAATATCACTCTCTTTTCTTTCTTACATAATCAAACAAGGAGAGAGAAATAATAGTGCAAAGACGATCATATTTAGCCACGCATGTATTATATGATAGTTTTTGCATTATTACAATATAATATTACGTCATTAATAATATTTAGTATCATCATTCAATGTAGAAAGAGAAAAATAGTGATTAATTAATTGAAAACTCATTCCTCTATAACAAAAGAGCTCGCTATGCACCAATATTGTGGGTATTTATTTTGCTGATCGAATACAAATTAGTATCTTGTTCTATAATCTAATAAATGTATATAACATACTGTTACATACATGCTTATACTCATCTATCTTGATATTAATTAATGATTGATTTGTATTCGATCAAAGTGATTTTTTTACAGTATTAAATTTTTCAATAACGTCTACAATATAAATAATTTAAATTATTAAAATAAAACTAAAATAAAATCTAAAATACTTGAACCGGTAAAACAATGCGTCTTTTGTTTTTTGGGTGTTATCAAGAAAAAAAGAAGAAGAAGTGTTTTATTTATTTATTGAGTGAAATACAATGACCTTCCTTGGGGGATGCCTTTAATACAAAGCACCTATAACGTTTGAAAAATTACAATGACCTCCTATAAAGTTTGAAATTTATAACAATTTTTTTTTTAAAATACACTGATCACCCCTGAGATTTTGAATTAATACACAAAACACCCTTGAAATACACTGATCACCCTATGGATGCTTTGTGTATTAACCCAAAATTTTAGGGGTGATTAGTGTAATTTCTCAAACGTCAGGAATATCTATATTAAATGCAAACCTCAGGAGAGATTATTATAATTTTTTAAATACCAAGAGTACGTTATGTATTAACATGAAATCTCATGGGCGGTAGTGTATTTCACACTTAATTATTTATTTATTATTATTATTATTATTTATTGAACAGTAGCACATCAACGATGGTTTAAATCGTTGTTCACTACACTGGTATCAGTTAAAGATTCCCTGGCAATAGTTGAAACTCTCTCTCTCTCTGTGCCGCAGTAGTAAGAGAGAGAGAGGGTCAAGTCACTGCTCGTACCTTCGCTAGCCGGAGACTACAGAGACACAGGCTCTAATTGACGAAAATCTTCAGGTATTAGTTCTCTCATTTCTCTCTATACATGTTGAAACATACAATACGTGTATATCTACGGCGTATTTTTACAGATTAGCCGTGCGTAAAGCACTACATATGAGCAAACTATCGTTATCACTGCTTTGCTTGTATACTCGCGTTTTTCGCTTTGAACTTGTGCATTGGAATTCAATGCCTAGGGGGTCGATTCTTCTGCTCACCACATGTTTGATGAAATGTACAACTGTTGAAACTTTTTGCGATATCTTTTTGGGTTGGTGTGTGATGGGACTTATCTTCCTATTGGGAGCCAATTTTTCTGCTCGCCACATGTTTGATGAAATGCATGAATGGTGAAACGTTTTGCTATAATTTTGTGGTACTTGTGTGGTTGGCATGTTGATAGTATTTCCGAGCTATGCTTGTTTTTCACCTTTCTCGTTAGTTTGTGGAAGTGGGTTTTGCAGTATAGTTATGTAAATAGGAAGAGAAGAAAAGTGGGTGGTAGGCTTCCTATGTTGAGGCAAAGCAGCCAATAGTATGCAATTAATTTGAAATTCAATTTACCTTAAACAACACTGAGAATTTTAATTACACGTGTTTTAGATTGAATTCTCTTACTAAGGTCAAATACATCATATTGATTGCCTCGTATATATTGTGTATTGACTACAAACCAAGTAGTTAGTAATTGCATTCTGTGGTGATTTCTTTTGTGGCTTGGTGGTGCTAGAACTAAAGCAATAGTCTGCTCATTTTTCAACAGGGCTAGTTATGAAGTGCGTATTTGTACACATCCCTGGATCCAATGATCTTTTCCTACTTTGAAATTGTTATCTAAATAAATTTACAGTAATAACTGTATTGATCATCATGAAGGAGAGATTTTTTTGTTTTTTTAAGGTTGGATGACCGATGATATTTGATAGACCAAACAATAAAGACAGTTTTTTTTTGAGTCTTCAACATGGATAAAAAGACTTGTGTAAGGAAAGATTTGGATCCATGTTACTCCGTTTTGACCAACTTGGATTTCTATGCATTGTTTAATTATATTGAAAGAAAAGACTTTTGGCAAAGGCAGTAATTGTGATAGTTTTTGTCCAAATATAGTACTAGCCACTTAAACATGTTGATAAGTCAACGCCAGATGCTTCATGCACAGAACTTGCGGTTTCCTCACCCAGAGCGCCTCCCCAAGGTATACTTCAACTTCTTTAGTTATCCTTTGGTATGCGCATTATATTTTTCATTCCTCTTAAAACTTTAATGTTTGTTGGCATTGGCTTTGATCAGGGTTTGTTGTTGGTTGATTATATAATTCATGTCTTATGCTTTTCTTGCTGGCGGAGTTTAGGGTTTAATTCTTCAGACACTGATCTTTCAGCTAAACTAGTTTCTAGTGATTTTGTAGATCACTTCACATATATTTCAGGGAAGCGATGGTGATCATCTACAGCAAACCCTAGGCAACATATAGTGCCAAGTGTGTTGAGATTTGCGAATAATTGTCTTCTTGTCGGTTGCATCTATGCTCTCTGGATTTTTCTATGTTTGCTCTTAATGCCATAGTACTTCACATGCTACCTCTCTCTCTTTCTCTGTCTCACTCTCCTTGCATTGTGCGTAGATCATGTGGTGTTGTGAGACGCCTTATATTTTCTTGCAGAGCAATTAGAAAGGCCTCTTTGGAATGGGGTTTTGGAGATGAGAGTCTGAAATCTGAGAGAGCGCCTAGAGAGGCTGAGGTTTGTGGTCATTGTTGCTTCTAGTGTATTTCTTTTGTTTCTCTTCGCAGTGGATGTAAGCACATTACCGAACACGCAAATTCTTGAGTTCTCTCGTTTGTGTGATTATTTTTGTTTTCTTTACCATATTCCATAGATGAATCTTGTTATTGCAGAACACGCGGCAGTGGTATTGTTACATTTAAAAGCCATAGAATTCTGCTCTTGGACTGAACATAATAGGCACATGGCATTCAAGTGATAAGGGAGTTGGTGAACAATTATGTAGTTATCTGCGGATTGGAGTACTATTGCATGCATACAGACATTTGGTACGGCTTGTGTCTGGTTGAGATGATTTTGGTCAGATTGCATTTCATTGGATGTAATGAATTTTGTAAACAATGGAATGAAGATTATAATGGAATGATGTAAGAATAATTATTTTTATTTTGTAAAAGAATGAAATGAAATGAGAATAAAATTGTTATTTTTTTATTATCCTAGGGTAATGGTCATTTTTATTTTTTAGTGAATGATCATTTCAAATGAAATGACTATTTTATTACTTTTTAATTAACTAAACATTGAAATGATTATTTTAATAAAATGATCATTTAATTTCATTTATCATTTGGTTCAACTGATCATGGCCTAGTAGTGTTAGCCTTGTCAATTCTTCACTTACGATTCTCTAATCTCTATTTGCAATTTATGTAGTGTGGTGGGATAGGTTTTTGCTTTAGGAAAACAAGTCTCTTTGGCCTTGTTTGATAACCGGGGTGGGTGGGGGGTTGGGATTAGTAGTCCGTGGGGCCACTAATCCCGTGTTTGGTTTGGCCATATGTGGCCGGACTATTAGTCCGATCGGACTAACAATACCACCGAATGGTGGTATTGTTAATATCACGGGGGACATGGTATTAACAATATCCCCCTACTTCGTGAGCTCAAATTGACAAAATTATCCTTGATATTTGTATATTTGTGTAATTAAAGGGTAAGTATGAAATTTCATGAAAAAATTCTATAAATTTTTGGACACTATTAACCACATTACTTTTGATATTTACTAATCCCACTATCTAATCCCGTGCAAACTAAACACCCCGGTCGGACTATTGCCCTCATTACTAATCTTACTCATTACCAATCCCAATTCTAATTCTAATTCCACCTCATTACTAATCCACCAAATTCTATCACACTTATCAAGCGGGGCCTTTAGGTTGTACTGAGTAGGTTTTCAGTGAGAGAAACGTTAGTCAGATGAGAGAGAAAGAGTTTCTAAAGAGTTTGATTCATTTTATAGTGCAGGGCTTTCAAGATTCACTGTAGTGGGGGTGAGCCAATCACTTTCCCAAACAAATGAAACCAACACCACGAGTGCCAAAGGCGACCCGTTTGGTGACTGACGAAACCAAAGCGTAGAAAAATTGTGGTCAAAACGACCCACCACATGGGCCGTCTGCCGTCGCCCCTCTCTCTATCTCACAAAATATATCACAATTTTTCATCTCTCTCGGTTGTGGAATTCCTCTCGGTTTCTCTCTCTCTCTCTCTCTCTCTCTCTCTCACACAATTTTTCATCTCTCTCTCTTTTTATCTCTTAAGGTTGTGGAATTCCTCTCGTTCGAAAGCCGTCTCTCTTGTCTTGTGGATCTTGAATTCTGGGGTTCTGAGGTGGAATTAGATGGATTCTGATCGCTGAATCGATGCGACTCGCGTTGAATTGAGGCCATAGTTTTGGAATTGGGGGTTTTGCCGGTCGGAGGCGATCTAGGGTTTTGGTGGATACATTTGCGTTTCATTGGGGAATTAGGGTTTGGGTTTGGAATTGATGGTTTTGCTAGGGGACGATGCTGGAATTGGAGAAGATGCGAGGCGATTATGCATGGGTGGGGAGGTGAAAACAGGAAGCGGGTTCGGCTCATGTGGTCTGTCCCCACTGTTGCCGATGATTCAGTAGCGTCTACACCTGATTCGTTCTGCAAGGTATTGCCTTGGTGGGTCTTTTCTCGATTGTTTCGATTTCGCTTCCTGTTGATTTGCTCTTGTTTGTTGGATGTACTTTATTGATGATTTTGATTTTATTTTT
>BRYE01000023.1:31611929-31616929 GCA_030159115.1 Actinidia arguta var. hypoleuca
TATATCATATCATTAACGTCACGTGATAGCAATTGCATTGAAGATTTTTAGCATGCGGTAAATCCTCTTTTTTGTAGTTGTAATTGGATGAGTTTTAATTTGTACGTTACCCAAGACGCTTACATTTCATCAATGTTTGGGTTCTATCATCGTCACTCTATCACCACACCACCAATCTCTCTCTATTATATATGTAGACACATGTATACAAATTAGCAATGAATGTTCATGTAATGCGTATGTAAAATAAAATATATAAACAGTTAAAATGGATTAATTTATTCTCATAGTCATAATATATAATTTTAATTTAGTAACAATTTTAATAATCCGTAAATGGACTAACGGTATTAAATAGTTTCAGCTCAAAATAGACAAAAATAATTTCATATAGTGTTATCCCTTTTAAAGTCATAATCAAATCATTCTCATTTCAAAATGGAATAAAAATGTGGTCTCTTTACGAAATCGTTTTTGTGTATTTTTAAATAAAATAAAATTAATTTCGTTAACTATAAGTAGACGGAGATTAAAGAATGATTTAAATTATTATCGAATTTAATTTATTATAATTAAAATTATAAATTTAATTTGTTCATATGGTCAAACTCTGAATTTTTTTAAGTAATTCTCCCATAAAACTAAATTTTAATTAAAATATTGATTTTACGTTCTTGCCCTTGTCTCAAACGTTAATCAAATCGTGATAAACACGCGCCGTCTTGCAGCGTGGATGGGACAGGCAGCCATTCACAGGTCGTTCACGTGTTCATAAAGTATTTGCTGATCATGTGTAAAGTCGTTTTCCAATGATTCCCCCCGGTCAGGGTCCTAATTGTACTGTCACCTATAATGGAAGAAATCTAAGCAAATTACAAACTGTAAGGCTGTGTTTGGAACATGTGAAAAAAGGAGAAAGAATGAAAAATAAAGAAAAGAAGTTATTTGGATCAAGAATTTGTTGATTGGAAAGAAAAAAAAATGTAAGACTTTGATGATTTAATTGTTCGGGATCATTATATTAATTATCTTTTTTATTTTCATTTCTTTTTTTCTTGTAAAATCATTTATTCAAACACAACCTAAGTCGGAGGGAATATACCAAAAAAATTAATAGCTTTCTTATTTCGTTTAATTTTGTAAAGAAATGAAAAATGGAGAGGAAAAATAATATTTTCTTATTGGGTAAATTTTACTAACCTCTCTTAAAGTTTCTGACAAATACAGTCACTCTACTTTAGTTTTTAAAATATTACCGATCTTATTTATTTTTGAAATTGTTACATTCATTTATTTTCCCTCGAAACACCCCAACTTAAAAAAATGTTTACCTACTTTATCATACGAGTAAACACCCACTCTTATATATCTATCAATCCATTTTTAGAAAAAGAAAGGCTACAGTCATCGAAAGTTTTACCGAATTTATTATTGATGGGACCAAAATAACGTCGTTTTGATATAAAAACAAAACAAAACGACTTCGTTCAACTAAAAGCCACGTTTGTTTAAAAAATCAAAACGACGTCGGTTGTTTAAAAAACCAAAACATCATTTAAAAATTTATCATACGAGTAAACACACCGCGCACACTTATATACCTAGCAACCCCTTTTTAGAAACAAGATTATTGCTTTAGGTATCAGTCTTGGGATATTCGATGTAATTGGCGTCTTGTGAGAGGATTGTTGTGTATGGTAGAATATTAAGATGACAACTAGTATCGATCTAGCAATAAAATCTTGTTTGTGATGATTAAATCTTGTTTTGTTTATGTCAGTACTGTTGTTGGGTACTCACTAGGTTAATTTGGGTGGCCTATAAAACCTACGACAATGCAGCACAAGCAATAGGTGTTTACAAAAGTTTCAATGGCTCACTTCCAAAAATAAAAATTTGATTGTAAACTGCACTTTGCTCCCTAAAAGTATTGAGCGATCCCCACTTTGCACTCCCAACTAATATTTTTTTCAGTTTGCACCATAACTCTAGAATTAGTTGCAGTCAAACCCAATCTCTAATTTTCGTCCAATTTCTAATGGAATATTATACATTTGTGCCATGTGTGCACCATGTGGAATTTAAGACCCATACCCAAACCCTAACCCTTTTCTCTTATAAACAAACGAACAAACTCATATCCTATACCTTTCCCTCTCCTAACTCAAAACATAACAATAAACCTAAAACCTAGACATCCACCTGCAACCTTGCGTTGCCACCTTCCGCCGCCTTAGCGAATAGCATGACGCCATCATGCTAGGTTCTCTCTCTTTCTGTATGCAAGCCTTGTAGTGCAGTGGGGTGGTTTGGGGTGGGGGTGGGTCTCTGATCTCTCTCTCTCTCTCTCACACACACACACACACACACACACACATATATATATATAATGTGTGTTTGTGTGTGTGTGTGTGTGTGTGAGAGAGAGAGAGAGAGAGAGAGAGAGAGAGAGACTAGGTTTTCAAATTGCAATTAAAGGGTAGGGTTAGGGTAAGTGTAAAGGAGTGTTAGGATTTGGGTATTGGGTTAGGCTAAGGGTAAACTGGTATGACTCTAGTTTAACACCTAGGTAGTGTATAGGCGCCATGTGTAATTTTCCATTAGAAATTGAACGGAAGTTAGAGATTGGGTTTGAGTGCAACTAATTTAGGAGTTAAGGGTGCAAATTGAAAAAAGTATGAGTTGTGGGGCAAGGTGGGAATTGCTCAATACTTTGAGGGGACAAAATGCAGTTTACCCTTTTTTATGAAAATAGTTTCACACCCCAAAAGTAAAAATATAATGATAGAGGAGAGAATCTGTCTTGAAAAACAAAAACAACATAGTTTAAAGGGGGCAAAATTGAAATTTGAATTGAAAAGAAAAAGAAAAAAAGAAGCTAATTATGCAAAATATCTATGAGCTTAAAAAATCGATTTATATTTTTCATTGCAAATGAAATTAGCTTTTTTATCTTCTTTTTTTTTAAAAATCCGAAAAGGAAAAAAGTAACAAGACTCGGTTGTTGTTTCTAAATTTATTTTTAGAATATTTTTCAAAAATTATTCCAAAAAAATATTCTACAAATCTAACTTTGAAAATTTTAAATTTTCAAATTTATTTTTGCCCAATAATTGTCAAAAAAAACTTGTTTGGTTCGTGGTTTAAAAAAAAAATTTTTTTTTAAAGAATGCATTTTTTTAAAAAAACATATCATTAATTTATAAAAAAATATTTTTATCAAAAAATAAATAATATATAAAAATAATAAATATTTTTATTTTAAAATTTTTTTATTAAAAAAAATATTTTACAAAATTGATTCTAAAAACAGAATCAAAAGAGTTCTTAGTCTCCTAAACAGTGCCATAATAATATATGACCCAAACCTTGGTGAATAGACAGGATCACGAGTGACCACGTCCTTGCAACAAGAGATTTTTGTCAGTGGTACAATCGCTTTCCCTGAGGTATTCGTTATAATATTATGTGCGTACATACAAAATACTCTCCTCCTCTACTGCATGATTCTCAGACAACACCTCTCTCTCTCTCACTCTCTCTCTCTCTCCAATGATGGTACTGGACCTACTGCTAATGAATCGGTAACAACCAAAAAGCTTGGGGGAAAAACTCACTGCGGATAACTCCATATCGTCCTACGAATCCAGATAATCAATTCCATTGATAGAATGTAGAGGTCAAAGCTTAGAACAAAAGCTTTCGTAAAGTTCTTTGTGGTCCAGAAATTAATGGATGTTGTTAAAACAATACTCTACATCAATCAATTAATGATATATTTGTATTTATTAATCGTAATTTAATTAAAAGAATTATGAATCTCATTATTTAGATCAATCATTTTAAAATTAGATATATTAAATAATTTCTCCTAATAGTACGGCGGTTACCATTCAGGCCAACCCCTAAGTATTTTGTGTAGTTTTGGAGCTTAGAATTATGGGTTAAATAAACTGCTTAAAGATACAAAGTATAAATGAGTTAATCAATCAGCACTCTAGTTTTGAATACTGTATTAATACGTACTGTATCAATAAAAAAAATGGATGCCTTCGCCAATACGGTTCGGTATTCAGAACCACATCCCATCTTACACCCCCGGCCTTAACGTTGCTTTTTCAGCCGTCAAAATTGATAAAATAATGAATGATTCCATATATAAGTGGCCAGCCTTAAAGCAAGGAGTAAAAAAAGATAGACAAAGAGGTCTTCATTGCATTCATTAGGTGAGTGTTAAGTTAAAAGAATGCCAATAACAATCATTATACATAATTATACACATTAGTTTCAATTAAAGTCTAATTCATCAATGATTGTTTAAACAAAACTGTAACTGCCACATCATTCTGATATTAATTTTCATACAAAAATTCTAATAAAATAGCATTTTCCTTTGCCAACATACACATGACACGCTTCATATGAATTAGGATTTTTTTTTCCCTTTTCCCATATATTGATATGGATAGCAGTTAGATACAAAATTAGTTTAGGCAATGGATTAATATTAAATCAACTTCTCATCTTTAGTGATTTTTCTAAAATATATATATTGATGCCTTTAAACATGACAAATCACAAAACTAAAAAAATTTGATCACAAAATGGAAAAAAATATTAATAACAAAAATAATTCAAATAAAGAAAGTCAAAAGATTATTTTTCAAATTGAGCCCTGATGTTCTTTAATTTTTACTTTTAAATATTTAATTTTTATCGTAAGTTTATACCAAGCAGCTACGTAGTAATTGAAGTATTTCGTTATTTGATTTCGAGTCTTATCATTTCAAATACAATCACCTTCTAAACAAATAGAAACAAAAGGCATTTAATGTGATTTTGATGGGTGAGAGTGAGAAGGACATGTGCAGGTGAGAGATGAATTGGATGCATGCAATTAATGTAGCCACCGGAGTTTTGAAATTTGGCTTGCCTTATTTTGTTCTGGGACTTCTGGCATTTATTCAGCACCGCATCTTTTCAAGGCTACGTTTGGATTA
>BRYE01000023.1:31646929-31649429 GCA_030159115.1 Actinidia arguta var. hypoleuca
AAAGTATGTTTTATTCTTTGTAGGTGCTGACTTTTCTTATGAAGAAAATATCGACAGGGCTTCAGAAAATGGAACACCTTAACGATGTTCTCCACCATTGGAGAACACATGAATACATCATGCATGTTACAATATTGACAAGGCTTTGGGAAACCGAAGCATCTTAATGCTGTTTTCCACCAGTTGAGTTTGGATGATGTCATGTTTAATTATTTGCAAGAGAATTCTGATCTATCCTCCAAAGCTAATTCGTACGCCAAAATCTTTTTGATCCCCCAAAAGCCGACAAGGTACCAATGTTCTTCATGATCATAATCTCCTTGGCAAAACCAGTCATTCCCATCCATCCTTTCATAATGATAGCCTGCAAGGTAAACCCACTCACTGGATATATCACTCCAATACAGTGGAAGATCAATATTTTCATGATTTTGCACAACTGTTACACGTAAATAAATCTTAAGTTGGATCATATGGCAGGGAACCTCCTCCTTTCTAGGACTTGTCTATTGTTTGATGAAAATGATAGGGACCTCACTCATAGTCACGCACATGCAATTTAGCCTCTCCAATGATAGGACTATGCTGTTTCCTGTCCAATTTATCCCACTGATAGCATCTTTTCATCAACTTTTATTGGTCATCCAAACTTTTGTAAGGATGATGGAATAGATTATATAATCAGAAATAACTAATGAAATCTTATGGCTTTTTATCCAGCAGTTATTCAAAGATCTATCAAGACATTCTCAGGTAATGGTGCAGAAAGCTAAATACAAGTGCTGTGAAGTTCAGAAGTGCTACCACGAAACTGTTGTAAAATGATGGAAATAATTTTTTACATGAAGATATTAAGCGAAGTTATACGTTATAACAATGCAGTAACCAAATACGTATACGATCCAGCGGAGAATTTAGAACTGCATCCAGGAACAATTAATTTAATTTTCATTAACGAACAACTTAACATTTTTTTCTGACAAAGAGCCTGAAGATCAATAAACAGTGACATAAAACCGGTCAATGCATAAGATAGTTTACAGTTAGAAGCACATACAATCTACTAAGCACCCTACAGGCTCCATGACAAATGCAACAGGAGGAATCAGAAAGTGTTTATTGCATATCTATAAAAGAATTAACCAAGTGTATTGTTGCGCGTGTGTGAGAATTAGAAGGGGAACGAAACTTACGTGTTCTTAATAGTTAGGACTTCTTCCATCTGCTTCCCCTTCACCCATTCAGTTGCTGAAAATCAGAAAATCCACAGTTAATATTACCATTGCAACTTGGGAGCAAAACACACTTTCTATGAGGGTCAATAGAACCACTGAATTTGAATTCCTACTTCTCACTTCTACAGTTCGCAAAATAATAAAAAAATGGACCAGATTAGTATGTGCATTCAACCACCAACACAAATAACATCTCATTTAGTGCAAAAAAAGGTAAATGTTTCTGAAAGCCTGGACTACACCATTTTGATATAAACGGGAAGGAAGCATTTCAAGTGTTCCCTGTTATGAGGTAGTAGTTTGAAAGCAACGTGTAGCTTGTCTTTTGATCAACAGCCAAATGCTAGTTTAGAACTATGTAACAGTTTAACAGCATTTGGAAGCAGAAATAAACTATATGATGCGGAGGACAACAACTAACAGCCTCTGATTTAACATTGCCAGTATTAACCACGACAGTAGTTTCAAGATTCTGAGATATTCAATTCAAGCAAACTAGCCAGTAATGCCAAATTAGCGCACCCAATAACCAGTAGTCATTTTTGCTGAGAGGTAAAAAGGTTAAGGAGTTGGGAAAAAAAAACAGCTTCAAGAAGTGAAAACCAGAATATACATATTTATACCAGCTGTACTGATCAAACTTCAATAGACGTATTCAACTCTCCATGTTTAGTTTTTTTTTTACCCCTTTTTATGGCATTCCATATTGAGTTCAACAATCTATAGGCATAAAATGGAGACCGGGACAGACATAGCAGCGCCCAATTCAACGGAAACTATTCCAGCTTCCCCCATTGCAGTTGATTGACACAGAATATTATAAATTATTGGTCAAATTCCCTCACATTTTAGCATTTTTGTGCATCTTAATTGTTTAAATTAATTATTGTTATGTGCGAATAGGTTTTAAAAAAAAATTCGAGTACAAAAAACCAAAAGGGAGATCAAAAGACTAAAAGTGACAAGTATTAAAAAAGATCAGAAGTCAAACCGCTTTATTCCCCAACCGGTCCAGCAAAAGCCCGATCGGTTGGGAAGCCATCAGAGACCAAGCTTTTGAAACACCCTCTGACACATCATTGACCAATGATTTATTTTGTAATGATTATGGCCCATGTGGGCATGAACCAAAAGTCAAGAAAATGGGCTCCCTTTCTCTCTCTCTCACGTGCTCCCCCCTCTCTCTCTCACCCGAGTATCTCTCTCTTGGATTCTCTCTCTCTTTTGTCTATAAAAGGAGGGGAGAGGGGAGATAGAGAGAGTTA
>BRYE01000023.1:31666929-31671929 GCA_030159115.1 Actinidia arguta var. hypoleuca
TTTTTTCCACCATGATGAGGGGATCCAAAAAGGTTAACAAAAGATAACCACTATCCTATTTTGTGCCATAACTTCATAAATATATTGGAATTCAAATTAAGTAGCTAGATACAATGGCTTGTTTGTTGCAACTTATTTTCTGTAATATTTATTTTTTATTGTTATTATTGTATTTGTTTTGAAGGTTGTGTTCAAATGTGATACATGGATTCTGCTTTATATATGCTATTTATGAGCCAAAAAATCCTAGAAAAAGCTAGAAAAAAATTAATTTTTTTATTACAAATTCTATTTTGATTTTTTCGCCTTATTTTCTTGAATAATCAATTTTTAACATAAGTTTAACTATAATAAACACCAAAAACGTCTACTGTGCACGTATAATTCATAAGGTGGCAATAAATGGGAATCAATAGAAAACTTCAGCTAATAATCTTTCTAGCGCTATACAAATCAAAGATCCAAATACAACATTATATTATTTATTTATATATATATATATATATATATATATGTTTGTATATATTTTGAAAAGAAATGACAAGAAAGATTGGAAAAACTAGTACTAGTACTCGTAGATGGGTTTGTGGAGCCAGCAACTTGAATCATTCATGCAATAATGTTTGTACGTCCCACTTATTTGTTAACACCTCATGTCATAGTACAAAAGCATGATGCAAGGAGATTCTTTCTTTTTGAGAAAACCTAATTGTCCCAACTCTTATGTGTATATGGGGAAATGCTATGGGTACACTCAATTTACATCCTAATTGTATTTCATGGTGAGGTGTCAATATTTTATTGGAGTGTCATTAAAATGGACCCCATTGACACCATAATGGAATGTTGATACCTCACAATGGGATGCAATTAGAGTGCAAATTAGGTGTATCCATAGCACTACTAGTGTATATATGCATCATGCACCAAGGAAGAAAGAGTTTTCTATCACCTCTTTATCTTTTGATCTTATGTCAGTCATTGTCCATGTACTCCACCATGTTTACTAAACTAGCTAGCTATCAAAAACATCTCTGCTGCCAAGGCTTTTTGCCTTGCCAAAGCCAATTTTTTGGATAAATATTTTTTAATCTCCACAAAATTCTCCACTCGCACATCAAAAGTCTAGCTAAAATTCGGTAAAAAGTCCCAAATACGCAATATCAACAATAGGTGCATCGTAATCACAAACGACTTTTCGAGGAAAAGATTCAATCTTTAGAAATTAATAGGGGACTTGATTATATGAATTAGTATGTCAAAAGTTTACATAAAATTCGGTAAAAAGTATGACAAAACCAAATATAAAACATTAAAAATAGGTGCTTGATTGATCATTATCACAAACGACTTTTTGTGGAGATTATTCGATATATAGAATGTATAAGACTTGGTTGCACTAAAATGGCGCGTAAATCAATACAACACTATAATTAAAAATTTACGTTTTGACATTGTAATTAGCGGAAAATGACTTTAACATGAGTACCCAAATGGCCTAGAGAGTGAAGATGCTCCTAGTCACACAAAGCAAATACACAAAAACGGAATTTGAGAACACCATGTGAGCCTTTTGCCCCTCATCAAGCAAAGAGTGCATAGGAAAAAATATCTCAAGGAAGGGGAATGGATAGATATCTATAATATATAATTTTTTTGAATCTTTCAAATTATCTTTCATTATTTTACGTTTGGAATTCATTTGAATTAATTCAATAGTTAAGATTTTATTTAAAACTATTTTTTTTCTCAAAAAAATATAACCTCCTTCTTCTTAAATTTGTGGAGCCCACATAGGTTGTGATTCAATGGCAAAAAAAAATCTAAAGCTAGGCATATTTTGTATCCGTTGGATTATTTTTTTAGCAGGATCCACACCAAAAAATTAAAACACCCATTTATTTCTCTCTCATTTCTCCCAAACTAACAACACTTTTTAAAAATCATTATACTTTTAAATTTATTCTCCATTTTATAACAATGTATTTCTTATCTGATGTTTATATTTTATTTGTTTTTTAGGTTGTAAAACTCTAACGAGTACGCTTAATAGATGATTTTTTTTGGCATAGTGCCCGTGGGCACGGATAATTACTAGTAAATCTATAATATAAAATACAAATATTTTTGAATCTACTAAACTATCTCTCGCTATCTACGGTTGAAATCAATTTGAGTTAATCCAATGACTGAAATTTCACCTAAGACTATTTTTTTTTCCAAAAAGATATCACTTCCTTCTTCTCAAAGGTGTATGGCTCACATAGGTTGTGATCCAATGGCTAAAAAAATTCTAAAGTTAGGCATATTTTTTACCCATTGGATTATTGTCTTTAGTGGGATCCAAACCAAAAAAAATTAAAACACCCATTTGTCAAAACTAACAATACTTTTTCAAAATCATTATATTTTCTAATTTATTCTCTATTTTGTAGTAATGTATCTCTTCGTATATGCATGTAATGTATCTCTTATATGACATTTATATCTTATCTGTTTTTTAAATTGTAAAACTCTAATTAGTACACTTAAGAGGTGATTTTTTTTTTTTTTACGTAGTGTTCGTGGACACAAACAATTACTAGTAGTACTCTGTACAATATGATCTCAAAGAAGCATAAAAGTTCTTCACGTATCATTTATAAACTACTCATAAGAAATTAATGTAAGTAGGACTTGTTGGAAAACAATTACAATACACGCAAACAAGTAATCAACCAGCAATCAAAGAAAAAAGAGACATAATGATTTTACGTGGTTCGGCAAGTTGTGTCTACATCTACGGCTGTTCTGAGCAGCGTTTTTGAATATTATATTTAGGAGTCTTGTTATAAGGTGGCCTAAAAAAAAGACAAATTAAAATTTTGACAGAATAAATACAAAAGATAAAGATAACCCGGTAAACAACATTCAGACGCCACAAAACCAACAAGACTAGATGTATCAGAGAAATTAAAAATTTAATGAAAAAAATACAATTAAATCTACAAGGAAGATTGACAGAATATTTTTTTTATTTTTAAATTTATGGGAGATGTGGAAGATAGATAAATTATGATAATAATAAAATTTGTGTTTTCTGTTGAGCATGGACGATTGCATCACTTTGATATTTTTTAATTTTGATAATTCAAGTTTAAATATTAGAGCCGTCAACCGGCCTTCGTGGTATTGGTCAGAAACATGGCAAAAAATTGTAAAATCTTAGTTTTAATGAAAGAAAGGAAATTAAGGACAAACATATGTAGTGGTTGAAGGTAGTTGCAGACAGTCGTTAGAAGCGGTGGCCAAACTGCGACACAAGAATAGTGAGTTCGACTGCCAGAGCTATTTTAGGGAAACGGCTCTTCGACGATCAAGTTAGATGACCAAAGAATCAATATATATAGTATAATCTCTTTGGAGCTGAATTCGCATACCTTTTAGAGAATAAGGGTTGACCTTATATAGTACAGCTTGACGCGTGCCTTGACGCACCAACTGTAGTGTCACTAGACAGACTACAGCTCGGCGCGTGTTTCGACGTGCTGATTGCTGTGTCAGTAAGTAGGTGGATAACCCAACCATACTCCTAGAACCTGGTTGGTAGCTTATCATCATGTCGTCGATGTCTTAATTTAGACATGAGGGCTGTCAGATAAAACTTTACCGTACAAGTTACCTATGTCCCTTGATATGCCTTGAGATCGCCACCGACTATTGTTCTTTGGCCAAACTTCGGCGCAATTACCCTATCGAGCCTGCTATAGAGCGACAACTCACAAGTGATGCTAGACTTAAGCTTGAATAGTGCCGGTGCTTAGTAATGCATTGACCAAGTTCCAGAGCAGGGACCCCTGAACTTGTTTCATAATGATAGCTCAGCGACGATGCCTTCCCTAACAATACCAGAACTCATAATTGTGTATTTCATTCTCACAAAAACCAATTCAATTGATGAAAGCAAATGAACATCCTTGTTTAACCATAATGTAGGCAATCCAAAAGAAAGTTGTTAATCATGGATTAGCTTTTTCATTGTTATGAATTAGTTTGAATTCGAGAACCCAAAAAAATTTATGCTCGAATGAGCGCGATTACATATCGTCAATTTTATTTTATTGTTTTGTCATTCTATTTCCTTACGTATCGGGCTAGATTTTACATGAATTTAGGGTGCGCGTTAAGGCAATAAGCATTGGGGCCCACTTTGGGCGGTAACTTTTGACAATTTCCTAAATAGAGAGCTACTACGTATATCCAAAAGAGAGATTGGATTAACTAACTAATTCTAAACAGTTTGATCTTAATCATCCTAGGATTAGGTATCTAAGATAAAGGTTATATATATATATATATATATATATATATATATATATATATATATATATGAAAAAAGTAACATCTTATATCACAAGAGATTATTTATTTTAATAACTCCGGCCAAGCACATAAAAAACGTTATTGGCCAATAAATTTCACTTTCATTTGTCAAAAGAGTGTTTGTTAGGCTGTCGGATTGGGTTGTATAGTACAATGAACTTAGAACTGATCTGAAGACAATTGACATAAACAATCAAAAGTTTCTTATTTAGCAAACGACAAAGAGAAGCACAAGAGTCCAAGTTTTATATATATGTAAAAAAATTGACCCATTAGGCATAATTTCAAGAGAAAATTGATGGCTCATAGACTTGGTTAAATGGTTGATCTTCAAATTAAATGTTGGTGTGTTTGTCGTAGCTTTTTTACGATGATGGTGTTTGTTGTAACTGAATATATATAAAATTGATTATTGAAAAATATTAAAATAATGAATTAGAACAGTGTGGTGGTTGTGGTGACTGTAGGATAAGATGGAAGTAGTTGTCCAAAGAAATTTTAATTTTCAGATTTTAGGATTTTTTATCCTTAGTAATGCTTCATGGGAAAAATCGTAACAAAAATTTAATAAATTTGGTGAGGGTAAACAAAATTTTGTTTGGGTTTAAATTGATTCAATTCATTCGGTAAAAGGGAAA
>BRYE01000023.1:31699429-31701929 GCA_030159115.1 Actinidia arguta var. hypoleuca
GTATCGTACTCACTAGAGAATTGTGCTTCACATTTTTATTAGGTTATGCTAAACACCACCTACCGGGTTTTGCTTAATGCACATTTTTCACGATAAAATTTTTATGCATAATAATATACTTTTTGCTTATTAACCACTGCTTATTGAGTGGTAATTAACATTTTTCTTGATTAGTGTTGGTGTTGGTGTTGTTTGTGCTATATATATCTGTTTACGGTACTAATTTCATAAGAAGCTTGGCTTTGTTTGATTGCAGTTGTTAAAATCGGTTTTGCAGAATACTTGTAGAAATTGTTCTTGAAAATAAAAACATTTACTGCTTATGAATTTTATTAAGTTTTTAGTGAAAATGATTTTCTATAATGGAAAACATCATTTTTTAAGTCTTTTTTGTTTCCAAATATGAGTTGACAAGTTTCAGAAATCATCAATCAAACGAATTTTTGACAAGTGTTTTGCAAAAAATAACCGACCAAAGCACTTTTTTCATTTATGATAATTCGTTGCTACACAAGTGTCTTTTCTTGTTCGATAGTGTTAAAAACATCTGTTTGTTTTTGGAATTGCCACAGCAAAAATGTGATTAGACTGCTGCAATTTCACTCTCAAAAGTTTTAAAAAAATTTACGTTATACTAAAATTTATAAAATAATCTTAAAATCATAAGAGTTCATACGTCTAATTTACTGGCATAAGCATCCCATTGTGTGCAGTTTAAGAAAGATGAAATAAAATTGCTTTTTCTTTAGGTCATGTTATTAATTCCATCTCATAGATTTTACCAATTTGTATTTAGCAGATAAAAATTCACAATTTTTTGTATTTTTAGAAATATATATTGTATTTTTTTTAAAAAAATAGAAAATTTTATATTAAAAATTATTATTCTTTTGTCTGCAAAATTAAAATCCTGAATCCAAACTTATTTGAGCCTATAAGTTGCATTTTAAAAAAGTTGTACACAGTACACATTTCTTCCACTTAACAAGATTTTATTTGCCGATGATTTTTGAAATTTGTTTTCTAAGATTTAAAAAAAAAAAAAACTATTTTTGAGGAAATTATAAAAAAATTCTTTAAATTCTTAAAAACCATTTTCACTAACAAATAAATAATATATAAAATAAATAAATAAATTTTAAAAATAGATTTTACAGAAAACTGAGCAGAGTCGGCGAGACTAATGTTTTTCTTACCTCTCTCATGGACCTAATGTGATTGTTTTAAACTACTTCAGTTTATAACTTTATACAAAACATCACAATCTTATAAATTTTCTTGTGGATTTTCTCCACCTACATGAGAACCCACTAATTATAAACAAGCAAAAAAAAAAAAAAAAAAGAAAGAAAAAGTGTAAAAGGGAGGGAGATTGTTTGAGGAAAAAAAATAAATTCATTCCAACATCATACAACGTTATTTGTGACTCTCCACCAAGTATCACTATTCAATAATAAATTACTATATAAATGTAATAAATTCTATTATGCACACATAATAGCTACTGAATTTATAAAATTGACAGTTATATTCAAATAGTGGAGTTAACCTGTAATCTATGAAGATTTGTTATTAGATGGTGATATCACGTGTTACCACTAACTTGATAACCTATTTCGAGGAACTTTTACTTAAATTATAGACTCGGTCCGGAATAAAGAGTAAATATTGAGTATACCGATAATATCAGGTTACGATATTGTCAACCAAAAGGAATTTTAATTTTGCAGGACCCACAATTACATTATTAAGTTAGCGAAGGATATAAAGGATTCCATCTAAATCTAATCTTTAGTTTTCAGTAATCGGTAATATTACATAGAGTAATATCACTGACTCACTGTAACAATCAATATTTATTCCACAACAAGACCTATGGCGGACTTTCTCACTGTAACAATCAACATCTATTTTACAACTTACAAGAACAAAGGCTACATGGGTGGGAATAAGAAAAAAGTGAGAGCTTGTGTTCAAAGCACACAACACCATCGCCTCTTTACGAGTTTAGGGCAGGTGCTATGCCCAAAAATATAGCACCGTGTTACCGGCATTATTTGCATGCGTTGATTCTTTGAAGCAGTAGCTGGTTTTGGTACAGATTATGTTCAACTTAGGGAAATATTTAAGTCTTTGACATTGTCACAGCCATCTAGTTTTGATTATGATGAAATAAAGATAATCTTACTCGAGCTTTTACGAACCTAATTATCCACGACCACGTATTATTCACATTTAGACAGATCATAAATCATAATAATACTAGAAGAATGAAATCAGAGGAAACAAAAAGTTGTGCAAAATACAAATGCATATCTACGCACATATGACATACCTATACACATATATCTATAGGGGCCAGTTTGAATGCAGGAGGAAGATTGCATATCTATAGTATAACTATAACCAATCCCTTAAAACATGGATATACAATACCTAGGGATTACATATCCCCTGTTTTCTAGTGCAAGTAGGGATTACATATTTGATGTGGGAAAAA
>BRYE01000023.1:31766929-31769429 GCA_030159115.1 Actinidia arguta var. hypoleuca
GATAGCAAGTGATATGTTGCATCCCCATCTTAAACCCCTCAAAATGGACACTAAAATGCAGTGGCCTGGCTCTGTTTGCAACATTTTCTGCTGAAAAAAACATCCTTGTAGGGCTATGCACTTAAAGTTGGGAAAACTTAAGTGTCCCTGTTTTCTGATTTTGATTCAAAAAGACTCACGTTTGAATTGAACTGAACTGAAATGGACATTGCAGTTCTTGCTATAGTTGATTGAATTGAACTACCAATGACCAACGTTTTCATTTCTCAAACAATAAAACCTGAAAAGAATAAAACCTGGAGAAATCTTTCTATTTTTTAGCAAAATAATTTTTGAGAATTTGGAGACATCTTTTAAAAATACATTTTTTTCTGAAAAATTCCTAGAAAACCGGCCAGTTTCAATAATCATCAACCAAACAAGTCTTTTGTAAACTATTATACATAACTGATTCTGAAAACCGGGTTTAATACTATTTTTTATAAACTAGTTTGAGACTCTGAGTTTAATAGTTTTTTTTTGTTTTTTTTTTATGTGGGTTGTGAATCTATTCTCTCAAAACCACTTTATCGAAAGAGGCATGTTTCTAATTAGATAACAAAACATTCATAGTGTTTGTGATGAGAGTGACACTTCGTGGGCCAATATTCCCCCAAACTTTCCTTTTTCTTTTGCTGCAGAGGACGAGGAGAATGTAAGTGGGTGTTTGTGAAAAGAAGAGAAAACAATAAAATAAAATAAAAAATAGCAACTGGAGAGGAGTATTAGGAAGTGGGAAGCACCATTTCCTAAAAACCTAGGAGGGGAAATTTCATTTTAGTGTTGTGCCGGGAAATAATCTTACCGCAATGGTAACCTTAGTTGAAATTGAAATCGTCGGATGGCAATGTGGCATGGTGGCAGCGGCAGTAGCGACTAGGGTTTGAGAATGGAAGAGGAAGAAGAAGAAAAAATTGAATCTACTGAGATATTTAACTATTCCATGAGTTTGCTATTATTTTAGATACCTCTTTGCGGGTGGCAGTAAAATGAGAGATCTCATTATTTTAAGTAAGGGTAAAATAGTCTTAAAATATTTAAAAATTTCACGTGTACAATATTATTTTAGATACGTCATATGGGTGAGATTATTATTTATCAAACACTTGATTTGATATTATTTCTCTCACTTACCACTGAAATGAAATTTCCCCATAAGATAATCATGACGCTCTCGACTAAAGCTAAATGAATAGAAACAAATTAGCTGGGCTTAGCAAACCAAAGTATTAGGTTATCAACCATAAGAAAGCCTTAATTAGGCTTAATAGGCTACTAATAGGGAGAATATAGAGTCAAGCATTGGTTGTTTCTTTCACCTAATCCAATACCAAACTCATTTATTCATAGTAGATTATTATGGATATATGATTAAGCAATTCATTCAAATAATTAAGGTTGTGACTTAGGGCAATAACAAGTGTTATTTTCTCCACTGACCTAACTTAAAACAAGTCACGGAATTAACATCTCCAATACTTGCCAACTATCTCTTGAGACTGTATTATAAAAGAATATTTTATTAAGTTAATCATGACATTATGCATCACTCAACCTGAAATAAAAACTTAATCTAACTTGACCTGACCCGAAAAATAAAAGGGCCAGGACATCATTTTACTGCATCTATATGATGATTATTTGACCATTTTAAGGGTAAAAGTCAATGGATTGAAAAAAATCTGTTAATTTGGTAATGATAACTTGTGATTTACTGGTTGGTAAAATTTGTTCCATTTGACCATTAGTAATTATTCAAATTATAACTCATTGTTCTTCATCAATATAGCCAAGTTATAACTAGCCCATGACCTTAAATAAATTCGAATTAAATTATTTTTGTCTTTAATAATTTTTTTTTTTTACTTTTTCAATTTTCTTTCGTAGATGAGTTGAAAAAGTAAACGAAAATCAATCGACTTGAGAAATATATATTTGGACTTTAGTGCCTTTTTACAAATTATTTTTATATTATAAATTTTTATTTTACCAAAAGACACTAAAATCCAAATTGGTTTCTGGAAGTCATTTTATTTTTTATTTATTTTTTATTTTTTTGACTCGTATAACTCTTTTAAAAGGTTGTGACAAGCAGTTTGACACGGGTACAAGTAAAAGAAGAAAAAAACTTAAAGTCTCTCTATACATATATATATTTGTGAAAACTTTTTTATATGAAAGTTTATTTAAATTAATTATTAGCACAGAAAATTCATGGCAGACAAATTATTAGAAGTGGGGAACCACACATATAAGGCAGCCAAACTGAAATCTTTCTTTTTCCTAAAACAATCATAACATAAATATTAGCACCCTATATTTGAAACATCTCTCTCTATTTTTATTTTGTAAAATAGAAAATAATGGTTATGTTTGGTTGTTGTTTTCTTTGAAAAATACCATTTTTTTCAGGATAAAAAAAATATTCGAATACTGAAAAAATATTTATAATAAAAATAAA
>BRYE01000023.1:31771929-31774429 GCA_030159115.1 Actinidia arguta var. hypoleuca
CTTATCGCAGTTGTGGGTCATCTCCGGCACGTTCGGCAGGGATCTGAACACCATCGAGGCCGGTTGGCAGGCAAGTTCTTAAATGTTGTCGTCTTCTCGTTTGTACAAAAATAAAAGAACTCGTATCCACTCATTTGGATTAGTCTTATAAGAAGAATTGATTTTTTTACTCACATATATAATATTATATAAAAATTTACGGTTGATATGTTTAGAAAAAATAAATAAATATTAGGGTCATTCTAAAAAAAAAAAAACTTATTAAGGCCCAATTTAGGATACTTACCGGGTTTTTTTTTTTCGTTTTGAGTGACTTTTTATATTTTTCTAGTCTTTCTTGACGAGGCTTATCTGTAGTGGATTTATTTTGAAAAAAAATAATAAAATTAAACTTTGTAGATTTCTCGTGTCAAGAGGGATTAAAAAAAGTATTATTTTTTTTATCAAACGATAAAAAAAAGTCACTAAGTATGAAAAAAATCATAAATCAAAGTTTTTTTTTTTAAATACTAGTGAGATTTGTTTAGTATTAAAGTTTTTGATTCTTTATGCAGTTTAAAAGTACCTTTATTGTTACTGAGTTTTAGGCTCTGTTTAGAGTAAGTAGGGTTTTTGAGTTAATTCCGTTGCTTCTGTTTCCATGTTTTTCATTGTCGGTGAATCTTTTTTAACATTTGATTAAAATTTTATACTTTTCTGCTTTCTCTTCGCAAGAAAAATCTATTTTTTTTTTAAAATGTTATCGAAATTGAGAAAAAAAAAGTGAACTATTTTTGTCTTAAATGACCTTTTAGCTCAAAAAACACTACCCAAACAGGGCGTTGGTATGATGGGTAACAAGTATTATATTCTATTTTTCAGGTTAGTCCAAGATTATATGGAGATAACTACGCTAGAGTCTTTACTTATTGGACGGTAAGTATTTTGTATACGTTGTCATTTTATCATATAATATGTTTGTAGTCTAGTCAAATTACAGTTATATTTGAAAAAATGAGACTCTATATTTGATTCAATTTTCAGAATCAGTTATGTAGTATAATTTTTTTAAAAACTATATTTTTTTTATCATTTTTAGATATTATTCATAAAAATGATTTTCAAGTCTTGAAAGATATCTTGTAAATATTTTCTAAAAAATGTGTTCTTTTCCCAAAAAAAAATCATAAAAAGTTTTGAAAAGGGTCAAACAACCAGAATTTAAATTAAAAAATGTTATGCAATATTGACTCTAAAAACAACCACCAAACAGAGCCTAACCTCAGATGATTTTATTGTAGACTGATGCATACCAAGCAACTGGATGCTACAATTTACTTTGCTCAGGCTTTGTGCAAACCAACAATAAGATTGCTATTGGGGCTGCAATATCTCCAAGGTCATCATACAGTAGCAGACAATTTGATATTGCCATAATGGTTTGGAAGGTAAGTGTTTCGTGCATCATGATTCATGCTACTGCACTTTTCTCTAATGAAGTGACCAGAATGCCCTTATTCACACGTTTCCTTTGCCTTTGCTCTGTTCCCAACATTTTGTCTCTTAGTTAGGCCCCAGTGGACTTTGAGGGTAAAACTGTAAAGTTTTACTTCTTCCAAGTTGCATATTATCTGATTTCTCTCCCTTCCCTTCTTTTCTATACTGTTACACACATTTTGTCAATGGAAAATGCAATTCGACTAAATATTTTATACAGAATTTTTCATCAGAATATTGTGGCAATGACATTTATGTAATTAAAAGGTATTTTAAGTTTTTTTTGTTTTAAAATGATGAGTTCACAACTCTGTCACGTCATTTTATATGTTTTTATGTGTTCGTATATCATTACTCATTGTCAATACATATTTGATTGCGGAGCACTTAGACCAAGTGATTATTGAAACATATTATACACGTAAAATCCAAGCGATTATTGATATTTCAAGGAACAACCCTTATAAAAGTTCAAACATTTATTTACTTTTTCTTTGTTTTTATATATGTTCAGGATCCAAAACACGGACACTGGTGGCTCGAATTTGGGCCGGGCTTACTCGTCGGGTATTGGCCCTCATTCTTATTCACCCACTTGAGAAAGCACGCAAGTATGGTCCAATTCGGAGGCGAAATAGTGAACACCAGATCAATGGGATACCACACATCAACCCAAATGGGTAGTGGCCATTTTCCTGATCAAGGCTATGGAAAATCGGCTTATTTTAGAAATTTACAAGTTGTCGATTGGGATAATAACCTAATTCCTATTTCCAACCTCCATCTGTTGGCTGATCATCCGAATTGTTACGATATTAAAGCTGGAAAAAATAGTGATTGGGGAAATTATTTCTACTATGGGGGTCCCGGAAGGAATTTAAGATGTCCCTAGAGAAATTGGTACATGATATAGAAAAAAAAAATCCTTTTTTCTCAATTTTTTTCTTTCAAGTTTTTATCCATGGAAAATGTTTTTAGTTTTATTTTCATGAAGAATTTTATTTTATTTATTTTTTCTTTTTAG
>BRYE01000023.1:31861929-31866929 GCA_030159115.1 Actinidia arguta var. hypoleuca
ACAATCAAGTTAGACGTACAGAATCTAGAGAGAGAAAATATATTTATGTTATGAGAGCAAGGTTTGCACGTACATTTGTGAGAACAACAGTGTTTCCTTTTATACTCTAGCTCAGCGCGTTGCTTGACGCGCTAGCTGTCTTGTCACTCGACAAACTATAGCTTTACGCGTGCTTATACACGCTAACTGTTGTGTCAGTGAGTAAGTGGCTAACCCCAGCCATGCCCCTACGACGTGGCTAGTAGCTCATAATCAACTGCCAGCGTCTCCATCCGGGCATGGGGTTGTCAAAAGAAATTTTGACGCGCAAGTTACCTTCTGTCCCTGATATTCCTTGGGATCACCGCCGATCGTTGCCTCTCATCCAAGCTTTCAGCGCAATTATTGTTCCAAGCTTGCTAAACAACGACATATCGAAAATAACAAAGGCTTTAGCTTGGACGGCATTTCTCTTTGGCATTGTCAGTTTCGAGTTCCAGTATAGAGGGTCTCCGAGCTAGCTATATAGCGATAGCTGACGGAAGCTTCCACCCTAGCAAAATCAATATTCAATAGTGTCCACACCAAGCTCCGGCGCAAGGAACTATCGAGCTTACTTTATAGTGATAACTAGTCGAAGGTCCCTATCCTAACAAAACAAAATTAAGCCATTGTATAATTTGTCCCATTGCATAAGACAAGGTAAGAAATAGATAAATTTTAGAATATAAGCAAATTTTAGTATATATATGCAACCAAACTTGGTGTAGCTATACTGGAAAATTATTAAAAGAAAAATGTGAAAATACTAACCATTTTACCCACAATTTTTTTGAGTGTGAATATTTATAAGAAATCCAACTTAAAAACATCTTATTCAGAAAAAATATTAAATATCTTTTCTTTCTATCTGAAAAATGCCACATATGTTAGTGGGACCGACCAATATGTTTCAGTGTCGAGACCGCCAAGGCTATTAAAGCATGGCCACATGACCATCTCAACGCACCCAATAATTGATTTTTTTTAGTATGAACGCTCTTGTGATTACTTCTAACAATTTATCGCTCTTTACCATTTTTGCCTTTTATTTCAGAAACTAAATTTGACTTTGTCTTCAAAATCTTTTATCTTCTCTAGAATGATGGAAACTCCCATCTACTTTGACAGTATTGTATTTCAAAATATCAATATTGATTTCCCACACACAAAAAAAAATCAATATGGATGGAAACAATGATTAGCTTTGGCCTTTTATGTTGAAAGTGAATTAGTCTTCCTCTTAACATATTTATCTTTCCCTTGAATGCTTTAAATTTTCTTTTCCATTTGACAATATTGTTTTTAAAAAATATCACTATTGTGCTGCTGATGTAAAAAATGAGTAGTGGAATTTTGGAAAGCAATAACTAATAGGAGAAATGACTAGAGGGTGTTTCCCGCAGCTTAATTTTAACAATTTTGTTTTATCTGTTTTAAAAAGTATGTCAAATTATTTGTCATAGTTTTTGCTTCTGCATATAAGCAAAAAAAATTTTAAAAATGTTGAAAAATGACTAATTTTTCAAAAACTCCATTTTAATGCATTTTAATTTATGTTTTTGAATAATTAATTTTAATATAAGTTTATCAACAACAAACACCCTCTTAATATGTCAATAATCTTATCAATATATATATATATATATATGATCACTTATTAAAGATTACTCAATTTTTCAAGACACATTTCATACAGAGTCAATATGTATTACAAGTATATAAAATGATCTTTCTTTACAATACTCTTCTCCATCCTATCCATGTCTTTGGACGAGAAACCTAATAGACTTCCCACTTAATAATGACGCTTGCTATTGATAATGCCACTTCACCTCACAACCACCTACCACCATTATGCCATGGAAAAAATTAGTTAACAACTAAACACTACCATGGTGGTCCATCACTATATCTCTTTCCTATTATAAAATATTGAGAGCTAGTATGTGCAATTTCTACTCTTTTCTATATTAGAAGTTATATAGAGTATTTATCACAATTTGTGTTTTCTGATTATAGGATCGTGCACTAAAAGGTTATAAAATATTGGTAGCTAGTATCTGCAGTTTCTGTTTTTTACTGAAAAAAGCAGAAATTGCTTTTTTCTTCTTCTACTTATTGGGTAAAAAATGTTGGTAGCTAATATCTGCAGTTTTTGCTTTTTTTGTTTTCTACTTATCGGGTAAAAAATGTACAACTCAGAACTAGAAAAAAATAATTTTGAAAAGATGAATGCTTTTCAACTTATGCATTTGATTAATGATCAGCTTTTACCATAAACCCAACTACAAGTTTCCCTTTTTTTTTAACAGCTTAATCATTTGGCAATAGCATTTAAGTTGTTGTTTTTTTTCACAGTTTTTACCTTTACCTCAAAAATTCTACCTATTTAGGAAATTGGGACAAAAAAATGTATGCCGATGAAAGGTGTTTGTTATAACTGAATTTATGTTAAAAATTAATTTTCAGAAACAAAAATTAAAATCATCAAAACGAAGCTTTCAAAAAAATAGGTTTTATAATTGTTTTATCTTTGGCCCATAAGCAATAGTACTAGAAGCTGGAACAACTACTCTTTAGGGTGAATTACAATAACCTCTCTTGAGATTTGCCTTTAATACAGAAAACACCTCTGACATTTGAGAAATTATAATAACCTCCCCTGAAGTTTAAAAATTGTAACAGATTTCTTCTAAAATACACTGACTAACCCTGAGGTTTCGGGTTAATACACAAAGCACCTTTAAAATACACTAACCACCCCATGGGTGTTTTGTGTATTACTCCGGAATCTCAGAGGTGTTCAATGTAATTTATCAAATATCAAGGGAACATCTGTATTAAATGCAAATTTCAAAGGAGATCATTGTAATTTTTTAATGTCAGGAATACTTTGTGTATTAATATGAAACATGGAGTGGTCAGTATATGTCACCCAAAAATTTACTAACTAATGAAAATCAATTCACTTTTTTATTTTAAATGATTATCTTATAGAGGCAGACACTCATGCCAGCTGTCCTATTAAGCATTTCTATCGCATTGGAAATTGTACTTCGAGCCATTTTTACTTTACAAGGCACTGGATCGTCCCCTAGTCTCTGGAAAAAAAAAAATCAATTATATAATAGATACTTTTAAAAAAATATATATATTTTTAATAATTTTTTGGTACTTAATAAATTTTGTTTAAATTAGATATTTTTTTTTTATAATTTTGAACTTATTTCATCAAGAAAAATAAAAAAAATATAAAATTTTGATAAAATGATAAAAACAATTCACCAACGACAAAAAAATACTGAAATTTATTTGGTACACAAATCGTGTAGATATTTTCATAAATTTTAGAGTTTTTTTTATTAAAAATAGTAAATTCTAAAATTCATTGAATTTTAGATATATATTTTCACTTACATTTTATAGTTTTTTGATAATTGTCTTAAAAGTCTGGATGCATTAATAAATGTCATGTTAACTGTAGAAAAATAATATATCTAAAATAATACACCGATACAAACGAATAACAAAATATTCCTATATAAATAGTTAAAATAGTACGTTGATGAATACGTGATTGATGATTTTGATCCACAAAACTATGTTGTTCTTCTTGGCTCCCCTCACACTCGAAGTAGCCAAACACAGGCACACTTCCCCGGCCACATCACTTTCCAAAAACAATAAATTATCATGGGGTCCACTCACAAACCCAGATGGAAATAGGAAAACGTTATTCTCACCTCCATGTCAGAGAGGGTGTGGGGATGGAATCAATTTTAGTCTTTTTGGCCATTAATACCTCTCTCTCTCTTGTCCATTAATGCTCCATCTCTCTCTCTTTCTTTCTCTCTCTCTTAACCATTATATAATTTTTTATTATCAAAAATTTGGTAAAAATTTATTTTTATTTTTATTTTTTATAATATCATCTCTTGGTTATTTATTACAAAAAAAAATGATCAAATTTTTTATCAAAAATTTGATAAAATTTATTTATTTATTTATTTTTGTAATACCATCTTTTGATTATTTATTACAAAAAAAATGATCAATTTTTTTTTATTAATTTTTAAAATTTATTTTTGAATACCATTTTTTAATTATTTCTTACACAAAAATTGATCAAATTTTTGTTGTAATTTTTTTTAAAGAAATTAATTCCATCTATTGATTATTTATTACCAAAAAATTGATAAAAAAATTATAATTTTTTTTTACTTTCACATTTCGAATGTTTATATAAATTTTTTAAACACAAAAGAAATTAATTCCATCTATTCATCTATTCTTTCGGATTTTATTTAAAAATTTTAAACACCTAATATTTTTTAGTATTTTTATATTGCCCAAATCTTAATATAAATTGTAGGAGTGATAATAGAGTAGAGGGAGTGATGGTACGAATAAGATGAGAATTTTAGAAATTTATTTTTCATCTATATAGAGAGAGAAAAAATAGGATAAAAAAATAAACTAAAAAAAAAATTAAAAAGGGTCAGCTGAATGAAGAAAGGGGGGGTTCAGTGACAAGTGGCGGATGGGGATTGGGGGGTAGCTGGGTTAGCCAACCAATGAAGGGGATGGACACGGGAGGAATAAGAGGTTGGGGCAGGGGTAAAATAGTAATTTCATTACGAAAGAGATGGTGATGTGATGGTTGGGGGTTTGGGAAAAACAGGTCTCTGGAAATACCCCAAACCAAATGATTCTTCTGCATGGAATGTTACATTTGCTAGTTGTCCCTTGTAAAAGAAAAAAGATAGGAAGATGGGTGTGTACAAGACCCATTTAAAAATGTGTCTCACAAGTAAGTGAAATTCGTTCTAATTAGAATTTTTAGTGGAATCAAATTCGTGAAAATATTTTTTTTGTGAGATCAAAATTATATTTATGATAGGGATAAATTATTAATTTTTATGTGGTCAAAATTATATTTATAATAAGCTATACAAGAGCTAATAATATTTTTTTTTCAA
>BRYE01000023.1:31874429-31876929 GCA_030159115.1 Actinidia arguta var. hypoleuca
ACTATTTTGAGCCCATTACGACAATGCGTTAACTTAATAGCCCGGTTTGTACGAATGATGAGACTGTATTATACATAGCCCATTTTTCTACGTTAATTTGAAACATCATGAAGGTGGCTATAATGATTTTTTTAGTTGATTTAATTTTTATTTTTAATTAATTTAAAAAAAATCTAATTTGTCGAGTACTAAATATATATTTTTTTTTTAGTAGACTTTTTTAATATTAAAAAAAATTTAATATATTTTAAGACTTATCCTGTTAAAAAGATAGGAAAGTACAAAATTTTAACTAAACAATTAAAAAAATAATTAAAACCAAAGTAGCTATAATTTTTATAAAAAAAAATTAAAATAGGCCAAACTGGATTTAAACACTAAAGTACTATCTTTACTTGTCAATAAAAATAGAATTCGGTAGTAATTTAAATCATATGTTAGTCCCTATTCATCTATAATTAACGAAACTAATTTCTTCCTACAAAAAATCAATGAAACCACGTCTTATATGATTCTTTTATTTTTAACATCCTAATCGAATTATTCTCATTCCAAAATAATATAAAAAGATGATCTCTTGAAATAAATACAAACTTTAAATTCTTTAATTTATCTTATTAAATTCTTTAATTAGGACTATAAAACGAGGGTAGTAATATACGAAGTTATTTTCGTGCATTTAGAGGGATACTAATTGGTTCCATTAGCTCTAGGTTGAGGGAGATTACTAAATGATTTAAATTGTTACTAGATTAAAAATATGAATTTGATTTGTTACAATTAAAGCTATAAAATTTAATTTATTTCTATAGTTATACTTTAGAATTTTTTATTATTTTTAATTTGCCCTATAAGTTTCCTCAATCAATGGTATTGAACGCAAAATTGTTCCAAGCAAATGTCTGAAAGGGTTTTGGTCAAGTCAACTGGAATAATCAAACCTTCCAAGGCCAAGGGGTTGGTTGGAGTTTTGCTTCATTTGAAATCTCGGCGCCGGGACTTTCTTGAAACAACTACTTTTATATTGGAATTTTCCTCGTGTCAAACCCCGAAGTTCTTTTCACGTTATATTTGAATTAAAGATTTATCAAAAATAAATAAATAAATATTAAAATTTTAATTATTTTATATATATATTTTTATCAAATTCTTTATTTAAATACAGCTTTTTTAAAAATAATTTAACTGAATTGATTTTCAATTTTTTTGTTTTAATACTTTTTTTATTATTTGAGCAAATTCTTTAATTTTCAGAGTCATCTCGTCAAACTAAATCGATAAAATATAATTTTTTTTGTTAAACTTTTAAATTTTTTTTACTAAAACAATAAAAATTAGCTTAGTTGTCAATAAAATTGGGATTATCTTTTTGTTTCTTGTGAATTTCCTTTTCTCAAATTAACTCAAGTTTTTTATAATTTCAAGTTCCTCTTATCAACAAGAACAGAAAAAAAAATTAAAAAAAATTAAAAAAAATTTAAAAATGAGCTAATTTAGCTTTGAAAAAGTGGTCCGAATGAGCTTGGTCAAAGCCAACTGGAATAATCAAACCTTCCAAGGTGTTGGGATTTGATTCGTTTGAAATTTTTGTCGGGGTCTACTTTCGCCACTATTCGAGACTTTTTGAATCATACTTCCAATTCGGTACACCTTAATTTTTTCGATTTTGCTAGCCGGTGATTAATGCAATTTTTTAAAATATATTTATATATTTTACACATATTTATGTACTTTTAATGTTTAGCGATACACTTTCTGCTAGTTATTAAGGGGTGATTAGCACTTTTTTATAAGAATGTATTTACCTATTTGGAGCCACAAAAAGTTATAACATCACATGTGATCCAAACAAAGTTTGAGATTCATGTTACCCGTATTGTATGGGGCCATTTGTATTTGAATGATATGGTCGTAATTATTTATTTTGTAAAATTCATCGAGTATGTAGTTCATGCAAAAAATTTAAGTTGATTGAATATTGATATTTATTCGATCAATACATACATGTGTAACCGTTTAGTCTCAATATTATAATTTACATTCATTTCTTTTAGTACAAAATGAATCTAATCCGTAACTACAAGTGTCCAATCAACTTAATTTTGTAAATAATCTATAAGATTAACATATATGGCCATATAATTGGACCCAAATGATGCTCGTAGCACTGTGAATTTTGCTTACAATATTTTTTAATCCGTACCAATTTGAACCATCTTCTAAATTGACTTGTGTTAGTTACAGAACGCATGGGATAAACTAACCTATGATACTATAAACTTTACGTAGAATATTTTTTAACCCGTACCAATTCGAATCATCTTCCAAATCGATTTGAGTTAATAACAAAACGCATGGGATAACCCGACCCATAATATAAGGTAACCTCCAATTTAGCTTATTGGGTCTGACTCGTGACTCGAATGTTGGGCCACGAGTCTGGCCCAAGAGGCTCCACTTCAACAGCCACTAATCCCATCCTGACTGGGCCCGGAATACC
>BRYE01000023.1:31906929-31909429 GCA_030159115.1 Actinidia arguta var. hypoleuca
TAGAAAAAGAAAAACACACACTATTTTGACCCAATTAAAAAAAAAATTACACTGTTATCCTATAATTTTATGATTTTGATCCAACTGAATTAATTTCCTGGTTCCACCCTTGCTACAAGGATTAAAGTAAAACTTGAATCAAACTAAAAGGGTAAAAAGAAAATTAACCATAATTTTTATTTTTATGAAATGTTTTTTTACTTGTAATTGTGTTAAAAAAAAAATCAATACTAAAATTCGTGTAGAGTCCCATAAAACTCATGGCTACTGCAAGCCCAAAGAAGAATTACATTATAGAACTTGAGTGGCTCCTTCCTTCTCCCTCTCCTTTCCATGAAGACAGAGAATCTCAAAATTATTTTTGTCCATTGTTATGTGAATCTTCCAAAAAAATACACTCAACGAATTCTTGTTTTATTGAACCTAGCAAAAGAGAAGACTTATTCGAGTAAGGTCACGTTTGGATTCTGGAAATATTAAGAAATAGAATAGTTTGTTTAGCATCTGCTGCATCTCCAAGAGAATGACTTGTTGGAATTAGGCCGTGTTTGGATTCCGTAATAGTTTGCTAGATGTTAGGGGCTTAAGGCAAAATTTTAGTTGACTTTTTATGTGTTAATAGGTTTGAACAAGTCGCACAAACATGGGAATATTCAGCTTTTAGGCCATTTAGAGTATAAATTAAAATTGTAATATATACACATGTTTTAGGTATAAGTTATCAATTATGTCCTATACAATAACAAGTCGTCGCAACAACGTGCTCATTGTTCCTTCACTCGCAAGCCAAAAACACTCACAAATGAGCTACCATCACGGTCCAAAGTCCAAAAATATATACTTAAAGTTACTATATATCTAAGTAACATTTATTTATATATTACATAATAACAACCGTCCCAGGATGTGGGACTCGGTTCTCACATGAAATCTTCAAATTTTTTAATTTGATTTTTAAAGCATCTTTTGAGGATACCCAAAAAATTTTATTGGATGTAAAATATTTTACTACTTCTAAACATAGTGTAGAATTGTAGATCCTCTTTCCGAAATCGGTCTATGATCCAACGGTGTAAGTTCATGACATTAATGCTCCTCGGTTCACATTATCATTTACCTCCTCCGCGAAATTTCCTATGTCAGGTACAATCAGGCGCAACGAATCTCTTAGTAAAAGTAATACTCCTCTTACGTGGCAGCATTCTATTCGTTGTAGAAAGTGTCACGCTATTACTACAGCCAATAGGTGAACAGCTGCTATGAGACCCACGGTTCCTTACCGTGGTCTTGATTATTATTCGAATAGGGTGGGCTCCTGGGGTACGTATTTAGATTCCTTCGTCAAGTTGGTTTCTTCGGGAGCAAGATAACAAGAAAACAAAGGGTTTATTACAAAGACAGAACCCTCTTTTATTGCCAATATTACTTTAAAGCCCTCATAACTAAAAAAGGGTACAGTCAAACATGATTGAAGTTACTCTTAACACCAGTAATGGTTGGGGTATAAAAGGTTTGTTTTGGCTGGGGTTGGTGTAAAGAAAAGTTTTCACCAAATCAAATTAATCGATTTGGTATTTAATAGAATTGAAATCGCTCGATAAATCTAGAATATTGAACTAATTTGAACGATTCAGGTTGATCGATCCAGTAATTAAGTCGATTTGGACTAACAAAGATGATAAAAACTTCTTATAATAATAAATGCATATTTTTTTAAAAAAACTTTAATACATTCAAGATCAAAATTTGTAATATGTAGATATAAAAAAAACAAAGTCGTCCCATTGCTTTAAAACTACTCTTTTGTGATTACCTTGTACCAAATCACAACGCTGATCAAAGAAAAGATTTCAAAACATACATTATTTGTGTTTTTTGTAAACTCAAAATTCAACTAATTTTTTTATCTATTGGCATAAATAACTTTTTTATACCGAACTCAAGTATACTGTTCATTATAAGCAAATAGTAAACTTCTAAGAGTGCAACATTGACATAATTGACGCTTGTTATAAATACTATATATTCATAACATCGGTCAATTTGGGTAATTTTGGTTTTCTTGATTACCTAAATTGAGATTGAATAAAAAAAATATTTTTCAATCAAACTAACATGAATGTGCCAAATTCATTGTAAGCTTGACCACGACATACTGATTTATTCTAGTTTGATCGATTTATTCTGTTGAATTAATTTTTCTTATATCAGTAATTAATGAAATAGGATAAATAACCATTAAACCTTCAATTTGTTTTTAAAAAAATAGGAGTATTTTGATCTCTAATGTAGTTTGAACTCTTTGTACTGTTCCTATATCAATGAATTTCTCTTATCCCCCCCCCCCCCGCAAAAAAAAATAAAAAATAAAATTCATCATATTGCCAACTTTTTGTTGACTATGACATAAACCAAACGGCAGGGGTGAAAGTGATACTCGCTAATAGTTTGGGAGTCCAATAGTACGATATTTGGGTGAAGAGTGAAACTATACTAACTA
>BRYE01000023.1:31936929-31939429 GCA_030159115.1 Actinidia arguta var. hypoleuca
TATTCAATATGATATATCATTGGGTTCATCTCTAATAGTATATTGTGCATGTTTGGCAAAGCTGCAACCTCTAGGTGCTTCTCAAAATCAGCTTAAACCCCCTCTCCCAAAGCAAAAAAAAGCTATTAATCACTTTTTTGAAGTTTTGCCAAACATTTACTACAACTTTTTCCTAGCTAAAAGTTAAAAATAAGTTGCTACAAGTTTTGCCAAACATGCTCAAAGTTGTTAGGCAAGTGTTTGTCTAACATAACAGATAAAGAAAAGAAAAGAAAAAAATACCATAATAGTGAACATCAACCTCCAAATAATAAAAATATAATCCAACTTACTGTTATCCTGCATGTTAACAAACAACTATACAAGTAACAATAGTAGTTGTAGTACTACTCTACTGCTCTCACTCCGACAATCATAAAATTTAAAAATATGTCATAATCAAGTGCTTAACAATGTCAAAAGGTGAAAGTTAGAATGTTCTAACTGTTTAGAAGATTGAAATGCACATACATAACGAAAAAGAAAGAGTTAGATAAAGTATCAAGAAAGACATAAATATGTACAGCACGCGTATACACACACACATGTATATATTAGCAGAATAAGGCCATACGAATCAAAGTTTTACAGCATTATGTGACCAACATAAAAGTGAGTATGATACCTGCAGCGAGTGGGTAAATTCCAGAAGCGAAGACGGGTGGCGAGCGGTATATGTACGTAAAAAGACTTGTCAGACAATGTAACTGGTCAAAAGAATTTTACTCAACAAATGCATGTGCAGAAGAACACAACAAAAGAGCCTAACAAGATCAATAAGACTTGAGTATGTATATCAAATGGGAGATGATTGATTTATATCTCCTATTTTGAACCACAAAATTGTACCCATGATATTGAAATGTCCGTTGAAAATATATGCAATTAACCCTATCAAGGGCAAACTATCCAACAAACACAATGCTCAGAATGTAATTTACGCGTCTGCACCAAATCAGAAACTTTATACAATTTACTCAAAAGGAAAAACATTAATAGCACAAAAAAGGAGAGTAGCTATCAAGTACAACGATCAGTCGTAAAATTTATGAAATACTATCAAAAGCATCAAACAAATATTTAGAAAATTAACGGGAAGTAAATAACATTTCACGTAATTAATATTCAGAAACCGTAACAAAAAAAAGTACTTGTTGGAGGTCCTCATCAGACGTGGTAGGGTTAATAGTTCGAATTACCACAGATCTTACATAGCACAAAAGATGTATAACCTACGGAGAAGGGAAGTAGCTATCAAGTACGATGATCAGCTGTAAAATTTATAAAATACTACCAAAAGCATCAAGCAAATATTTAGAAAATTAACAGGAAGTAAATGACATATTGAATCATAATGACAATGAAAACATGAATACATTTGTAGTGAAGATAGCAAACACATGACCTCCATAAATTGGTGATCCAATGAATATGCACAAGACTCCATTTAGAGTCCTGGACAACCTAAAAGACATGCACGATGACCACATCACCTACAGCACCATCTAACCATAATCCAAACAAGATGGGAATATTTTGAGTATGCATCACAGATCTGAAGCAACGAAACAGCTAACCTAGATGTTGACAATGCAAAAAAAAAAAAAATATTGGCCTAATCTAATGGTTTTGGATTGCAGAATAATTTAAATTTCCACTATAAATAAAGAAATATTTTCTTAAAAAAATGTGTCACATAGACGTATTGAAATCAAATGATGCCTAAATCATTCATTTTGTATGGGCTGATATCAGTTAACAACACACTTTGAATGTATCAAAAATGCCTAGAAAAGATGTTCAAGATAATCCTAAATAGAGGTATCCAATAAGGCATGTGGTTGAAGCAAAGGAAAATTTCATGCTACATCGTCCCTCCGGCGACTGCTACAGGAACATCAATCACAATAGAGAGAGAGAAAGACAGACAGAGAGTCTGACACACAGAGAGGGAAGGGGGAGGGATGAAGGGAGGGGGACATGTGTTTAGAAGTTCCAGGCAAATGTATACACAACCATTCCCGACTATTTTCTAAGTTAACCAACATGCATTTTTATATTCAATTTATTTATCAAACAACTCAAATGCTTTGGTTAAATAATTATTAATATGAAAGAACAATCCTCATGCATACAATAAATGATCAACAGTGCAGCAGGAATTTCATTTTCAAAATGCAATCATGTGTAACTTTGACTAAACCACCTGAAGTTTCTGACTATTAATGGGACAGCTCCAATGGTACGTTAACGACCCTTGCTTTACCTTAATATACCTTTTCGTTAATTCGTAGTTAACAAGCTTTCTGGAAAACGTTGCGGTGTGACAGACTTGTCTTTATTCGATAAATATGCTTAAAGATACCCACTAATTATCCCCCCATGACCACTGATCTTCTGAAGCCCACCAAACCCCATATCCACTGAATATCAACCAGTGCTGGTTATGAGTATATATCTA
>BRYE01000023.1:31944429-31951929 GCA_030159115.1 Actinidia arguta var. hypoleuca
GCTTTGTATTTCATACAACACAATTTGCTTTGTACTTCATACAACACAACAAATAATGCCAAGAGCTAACTCCTCTCCTTTTTAGAAAACTTATTAAAAAATATGAACCTTAATAAAGAAAATAAATCTAAAAATAGTTATTCTAGCATGACTCCTCATTATTTATCAGGTGGCCTTCCACCATATTATGGTGGAGCTTTGCCAAACGTCAAGGATGCCAAGGTCGTCTTAGATGCACAATGTTTATAAAACAAGGACCTCTCGGTCGACGTTTCTAAGAACGCCATCCTATAGTTGATGACGTCACTCTATCTTTTCATGGCATTTTTTTAAAATTGTTGTGATACGCCCCTTTAAACAGGATGCATTCTTCTTAATAATAACATTTCAATTCACATTCACCTGAAAAGAATATATATTTCAGTTCATTCTTTTTTGGCCAAGTTTTACGTCACATGGTTGGACAGCTAAAGGATATGCAAAACCCATACTCATTAGCAACTCAAAAAATACAAGGGAGTAAGCCACCATATTTTGATTAGAATGCATAATTGTTTGTCTTTGCACATTTGTTTGTTGGTTTTCTTTTTCTATGACAAGGAAAAATATATATGCTTGTAGGGACAATGAGAAATTCTACTAGTATTTAACTAACAAAAATATGTTTGTCAACTCAAAAGGACAGCCGAGAGATGTTGGTTGTCTTCACACATTTGATTTTGAATTTTAACACAATTATACTTCGGGAATGTACTATTTTGATTTGTTTACTCATTTAGCTAAATTAGTCTTTGGTATTTGTGATTTTGTCCATTGAACAACTCACATTCAAAGAGATTTGATGGTACAATACAAGAGGAAATGAAATCAATTCATCAGAAACCAATTTCAGTTTAGTAGTTTCTGATGAATTGGTTTCTGATGAATTGATTTCATTTCCTCTTGTATTGTACCATCAAATCTCTTTGAATGTGAGTTGTTCAATGGACAAAATCACAAATACCAAAGCCTAATTTAGCTAAATGAGTAAACAAATCAAAATAGTACATTCCCGAAGTATAATTGTGTTAAAATTCAAAATCAAATGTGTGAAGACAACCAACATCTCTCGGCTGTCCCTTTGAGTAGACAAACATAGCTTTGTTAGTTAAATACTAGTAGAATTTCTCATTGTCTCTGCAAACATATATATTTTTCCTTGTCATAAAAAAAGAAAACCAATAAACAAATGTGCAAAGACAAACAATTATGCATTCTAATCAAAATATGGTCGCTTACTTGAGAAGAGCAAATGAAACAATATAAAATCAAGTATGGAGTAACATAATCAACATGTACAGAGACAAAACCAGAATTGTATCACCTCGTAATTTTGTGAGATTGTATGAATAGAGTTATTGATCCAGCCTTTTAGTCAAGTTCGTGAGACCTAGTAATTTTGTGAGATTGTATGAATAGAGTTATTGATCCAGCCTTTTAGTCAAGTTCGTGAGACCTAGTAACTCAACAACCTGCACTATGTTTGGCATAAATAATCAAGTCAACTAGGAAAGCTTATAGGGCAATTGCAGAATTCATCGTAATTGAAATTAAATTTGATTAACCATGGAGCAGACAATATTGAGGAGTATATATGAATGATTGATCTCAAAATTTTCAGGTCAAGTGAGACAAAAAGCACAAAAACTTCAGAGCATTCAACATCACAAGAAAGTAGTACATGTTATGCGAAAATCAACCATAAACTATTTACGCAGGTAAGATGGTTCCAAACATGCATCTGTCAAAACACTGGACAGCGAGATTCTGATAGACGTAACAAGGAAATGATCTAGACATGGAAACATTTCGGGAAAACAGGGGAAAAAATCAATGGGCATCATGCATATGTGCTCTAACCATCTTTGTTTTATTCTCTTAACTTGCAAATTCTTAATAGCAAAAAAATCACTGCAGATGTAAACAAGTTTAAAAACTGAATAGAAAGGATGTTTCTTTTGATGCCACCTATATACCTGAATCTCCAAATTGATTATGTTACCAGAAATATTTCTGGACTAATCTACAAAGGGAGATCAGCTCAAGCAGAGAAGGCCTTGCTTGTGGTCGTACTGTCCTTTGTTGAAAGCAATACCTTTTCAACCACATAATCAGTGCATTAAATGATAAATTGATTGGCGTTGCTTACTCCCTTCACTTTTAACTCTTTAAAAATAAGCTACAACTACATATTTCAGGGATACCTATCACCTAGACAACTGAATATTAGGCATATTATCAAAAGACTTCAAGAACAAAATCTAAATACACAGTTACACATTACAATCTAATACAACTTGATAGCCAACAATATAACAACGTCAACATAACAACTACAATGAGAGCATCCGAAAATGGGTGTCTTCTTTAAGATTAAGGATTGAGGCATGAACTGTTCTAGGCACCAGGGAGTTCAACATCAATATAGCAACGTAGAAAACTAATTGAAGTATCCATTCAAATAGCAACAACGTCGAAGGGAGGTAGCATTACCAAGAGTTTGTAGCTTTTGAGGATGAGTAGTTGCAAGGTGCTCTACAATTTTACACCGTGGCAGTAAAGTAGCTGAGATCCCAAGATCCCTAAAAAATTGATGTATCAAAAGCCACTGATATGAAAAGGCAGCTTTTCTATTTATAAAGATCTAATAATGCGAACCAAGTGAGTAGCCAAGAAGATGCCGGTAATATGCCAAGAATAAAATCATACCGTTGAGTTTTGCCTTGATCCCAGAGATTCCATAATGCAAGCCTAATATCACAATATTTCTCTCAGTTTGGACAAGCCCAAGGCAGTGGTGCTGGTGAAACCTGGATGAGAATAATAAAAGTGATGCACTCAGCAGTTTACAATCAAGGCACTTAGTATTTGTTAGAGTGCCCAAACTAGAAATAGAGAAGCCATCATTGCAGAACTATTCTCTTGAATTGTACCTCAAGGGGAAACATTAATCAAGTATGAACACCAGTACTTGCTCTGGAGCACCGAAAAAGTGCAGAGAATTAGTGCCAATGGAATTATATATCAAGAACAAAGAAATCAGTTGCCATATTAAATAAACGAATAGCTGGTCAGACCCATAATTGAGGTTTTTTTACAAGGGGTCAAAGAGATCCGATGCAACTGTGCTTCAGTACATGTTTAGCATATGATGACCTGCCGCCACTGCTGCATGTCAGAGCTCAATGGGCTTCAGTTGCAATTTTGTGTACCTTGGTGCAAAATAAATAATTCATATTAGACAATCAAAATAATAGTGAGGAAGCCATTTGAATATCTACTGAAATTACACATCCACGGAATTCAAAATGCAAGTAATGAATATATTAATAGTTTCACAACTATTATGGCATGAACAAGGATCATAATTACAAATGTCATACATTAAGGCATGCTTCTTCCCCCCTTTTAAACATTGTATTAATGACAAATATATTACCTTAAATTGTTTTTTTCATGATAGTATCTAGAGAAAGCATAATGGTAAAAGAGGTTTCATCTTGCCACATTTTGGCCTATGTGGGAACAAGGGGAAGATAAAAAAGAATTCAATCATGTTCCTGAACACGTGCGCAAATTGTATAATGCATGAGGTGGATGTATTGTTAGCATGGTAGCAATGTGTAGTAAATTGTGTATACCATCTATCAAATACAATGAAATTCAAAATGATATGAAAGAAAATATGGTAATTCATTTTCATTGCTTCCTTTGAAGTCAGTGACAGTTTAGAAACCTTTAACTATGGTGTTTGAACTGGCATTTTCAATATTGATGCCTCTGATGATGTGTGTGGAAGAGATGAAGCTGCGGCAATGCATCTTGGGTCACTCAACCCTTGGATTTATGATACCTGGTCGGTTGGCCGTTTTCTTTGCATGCGAGATGCCACCATTTATAAAATTTGCTGCTGACATTAGTTGCATTTCTGAGTTTGCTTCCTTGTTTCATTAGGAAATTAAAGTTAGCATGGTGACCAATTCATTTGATTACGTAATGGCATTTCATTGCTATTGCTGTAGAGCTCACTCATATAAGAACCATAACACAACACCTATGTCCGATACTTTGACAATATCAGCAATATCACCATCCTTGAATCTGTTAGTGTCACTAGAAATTTTCCATGTCCGGCCATGAAACCATCTTCACAATTTTTCTTCCATTCAAACGACAAAAGAGATGAAGGGGTGTCAAGCTTCCTCATGGGTAGATGAGCTTGATCTGTCATGACATTTTATTTAGAATGTGTGTGATCGTGACATGTTATCATGTGCTAAGTTAGTACCACAGCCTGTCACCAACTAAAATGGATCAAGTGTCAGTTGCTGCAAGTGTTAAGGACAGAGATCTAATAAAAAAAAGTTGCAGAAGCATACCGAATGAACATCACTTGAGCACACTTTATGCATGATGAAAAGCCAGGTCAGGTTCTTCCATTTGAGAGGCCAGTAATCACTTAGGTGCAAAATCTTTTTCCACAACATACAACAAGTTTTAGCTGCCGATTAAATTAATTTCAACTGGAGTTGGGTCCTATTGCAAATCTGAATTAATTTTTTTTCAATGTACAAGCAACTATCTTAATGAAGAAAGAAGTTTTAGAAGGCAAAAATAGTACTGAATTCTATTGATCTGAAAGCTAAAATGTTTCAAGAAAGAGCAGGGGAAAGGAAAGATCAGCCAGTTGCCATTCTGAAAAACACCATTGCACCACATCACCAACAAGTGAAAAGCACCACTACACCTCATCATCGGCAAGTTACTTGGACCACTTCAAAACAAAATCAAAATCAAACCAAACCATGAATAACTCTTACAAATTATTGCAGAAAAATGGCAGTACAGCCAAAATTATGCCCTAAAGCAGATATCTTATTTATCAGTTGAGAGGTTACCTTCCACTTTACTCATTATTTATTTTGCATCCTTGGGAAATTTACAAAGCAAATTATAATCACTCTATTTTCTAATAATAGGACTGAAAAAACAATATGTCCCAAAATCTATTTTTATTGGTTGTTGACGGGTGAAAGTGAAATAAAAAAGTAAAAGACGTACAGTTGTATTACCATCAACAACATTTCAATTTCCTTTTGTACAAGGTGATAAATAATTTCAAGCAACAATTATATACTATTTGCTCTCAATTTGTCAGCAACCAAATGCAAAACAAGACCTAGTGAAAAAAAAAATTATAAGCGTGTAATTTAGTGTAGAGAGTCAAAAAATTAAGTTATATCTTTTCGTATATGCTGCCTCTGTGTGTGTGTGTGTGTGTGAGAGAGAGAGAGAGAGAGAGATGAGACATACCGAAACATTGTAGAATTATCATCAAACCTGAACACGGTAGAATTCTGAAAGCAACATAATCTATCTATCTATCTATCTCTCAAGTAAAAGCGGCATCAGCTCTCAAGCATGGCTGCTATCATCATTCATGAAAATACGTATCATTGGTTCTACGGTCCAATTGGTTCATGAATCCCATGCGCCAAAAGCAATTTATAAACAAAACAAGACAAGCCCAATTGGTTCTACGGTCCTCATGTTAGGAATCATAAAACTGTTGTTAGGCAGACATGATTAATGATTTTCTTATATTAGTGTAGCCATCAGCCATCAACCATCACCAATAAAGAGAATTTAGATAACACATACAATAATATGATACTGACCAACAATTATAGAACCATAAAGTGATAAGTATTATTACTAATATGAATGCTGCTATGCATGAGAATAATACAAGCAACAGGGAATTGAAATATAAAATGAAGTATGGAAGTTACTTAAATACTAGATGCCTTTGAGAACAAAGGAGTTAACACGACATAAACACCTTTCGGCTACAAATGGGGAAGACTTGCAATGATTCTTCAGAGAAACAATCTTATTAGAAACTCTGAAATCTGAAACCTTCCAGAGGCAATAAAAATCTTATGGATATTTACCATCAACCCTCCCCATTTCACTAGCTATGAAGAAATAATTAATTCACCACTACAAGTATAGCCGCAGTCTTGACACTAATTCCACATTTCATTTATTGATTATTAAAATTATATATAAATCTGATTAGATTTTTAATTCTATTTCTAGTCATTTTTGGGATTATGCCAAAATCCCAACAAAGAAGAAGCAATAGAAAGATTCCAGGAATTGAATTTATATACTTAAAAATTTAAATTTCTTAAATCCATTTTCTCATAAATCAAATAGAACAAATATGAAACTAAAGCACAAAACAAATAGAAATAAGCAATTACAGAAGCACAAAGACGAGTGACCAAAAGAAAAGGATATAAGACTTTGTGGCAAGAGAAGAAAATCACAATTACAAAAATGCAAAAACCAAGAACAAAAAAATCTAATTATAATTAAACAAAATAAATAGAAAATAGAATCAGGAAACCAATATCTGAACTCTAAAGAAGAACAATAACTAAAAGCAAACCGTACGGAGAAGTAGGGGAAAAAACGAGATGCTAAATTATGGATCAAATTTGCCAAATAGTGCAAGTATATGGAGAAGTAGATAAAAAAATCAAATGCTAATTTCCAAGGATCAAATTCACTAAATAGTGATAAGTGAGAGAGACCCAAAAAATGGCAATTCATTGAAAATCTAATGGACCTTTCATCAATAGCCAAGCAATCCAAGAATATAGAAAACAAAACATGAATATTTCCCAAAGAATTGAGAAAGAATTTGATGTAAAATACCTAAAAAACAAATGAAAGACAATGTAAGTTTAGTAGTCCCAAAATAGATGGCGAACAAAAAAGACACCATTTAAAGCTAGATAAAGACTCAAAAGAGTTCGATTAAAAAAAATCCAAAAAACACAAGAGAAAAACAAGAGAGAGCCATGGGAGCCAAAACATATATAATTATAACTAAGAGAAATATAGATTCTAAACATTTGAAGTATATCAAGTAATAAACTCAATAAAAATAATCAAAAATAAGAATCTAAACACGAAACCGGTTTGAAAAGCCACTACTAATAGATTAGAGTGTGATGCGGGAAATCTTTCCCTATACAAGTTCTCGGGACCATATTCACATACCATTAATAGTCAAAATCAAAATGAACAACATGAACAAAATAGATAGTGAATCAACAAAATAATGTGATAAATTGACAAACAAAATGCACAAATTTACTTGGGTCATCTGATTCATCAATTTTTCTCACTTTCCACAATTTTTCAATAATCAAACAAAGCAAATATGAAATACAGAAAACAAAAATTTGAACTCAAAGCAACAATAACAATAATCACATAATGCGCAATCAAACAAAAGCAAACCATATGGAGAAGTAGGAAAACAATTCAATGCTAATTTCTAAGTAACAAGTTCGCCAAATAGTACAAGTGAGAGAGACCCAAAATAATGTTAATTCATTGCAATTCTGGTGGACCTTTCATTTGATAGCCAAGCAATCCAAGAAC
>BRYE01000023.1:32074429-32079429 GCA_030159115.1 Actinidia arguta var. hypoleuca
GTGATTTTTATTAACGCACAACTAAAAAACTACTGTAAATAATTTTTTAGCCATTTCAAATAAAAAAAATTGAAAAATTATGACATGTTAACAAGTAATGGAAACCAAGTGATTTAAATAAAATGAAAAGGTGATCATGCTGCTAAGCCATTTATCTCTTAAAAACACCATTCAAAACATGCTACTAAAGAATAATTTATTAGAAATAAGATTAATTCATTCAAATTAATTTTTTTAATTAAAAAGTAAATATATCGTTAAATCGTTATTCTAAACAAGACCTAATCGCACGCGGTCCAAATTTTTGGTTGAGATATGATCAATTCTTGTTTCTGTATTTTATTTTTTTTTTATTTTTATTTTGTTAAGTGATTTTTTAAATCTATTGAACTAGGTAGCACGCTAAGATCACCTCTTATTTTGTTCAAATTTCGACATCACAAGCTATAAATTAAATTTTAATTTTTAATTTAAAAAAATCAACAAAGGCAAAAAATTAACTAATCTATCAAGTAATTTTTTTTTTTTTAAATTCGATGAAAAATTTTAAATTTTTCAAGAGGAATAAAAAATTATAAATTTTTTCATGCACAATAAGATTCCAACATTTCTATATTTCCGCAGGGAAGAGAGGAGCTATTGATGTGTCCTTGGCTTCTGTACCGTGTGAAATATTTACCATTGCCCTAGTTAAGGTAAGTGAATATGCCGTCTGTCATTCCTCAGGCTGTGTTTGGATCGTGGATTTGTGAAATGGTTTAGAAGGGAAAACAAATACGATTGAGAAAAGATGAAAGGATAACGAAATAAAGAGGCTAGTTTGTTTCTCTATTTGGAATTCTCTTTGTATCGTCCTTGAGCCCTCCATTTTCACATGAACCGGTCTTTAATCAAAGCCTTCACTTGGTTTACTTGACATGTACAAGTACAACTCCGGAGGAACAATCGAAGCTCTGAGTTGTACGATGGAACCGTAAGGATGCAAAATAAAGATGATGTATGGTCGACATGAAAGAAGATGAATTCATGTACAACGCCGATGATAGACTGCTGACGGTTAAACTGGGTGGTGAGTGCAATTTTAGAGAGATTGAAATTGTATTTATTAAAAGTTTGAGCTGAAGGGATTTGGAAACTTTCTCAAAGGAACATGTAAATAACCAGAGTAACCTGCTTCGTGTTGTTAGAAAAAATAAAGGAGATGTATAGATAGATAGATAGATAGATAGATAGATACCAAGTGGTAGTAACACCTTTTGATGTATAATTCTTGTTGTAAGCTTTAGATGTTTAACAGTTGTTCTGCAAAGGTATAGAGCATCTTTTTTTTTGGGTTGTTTTACTTGTCATCTAATGAAATTGAGTTGCGAAAAAACAACTTGGGGTGTGTGGATCTTGTTTTTGGATTTGTGGGGAGGAAGAAATTGAAGTAAAAGAAAAACAAAACTTTGGGTTCAATTTGGCATAACTTTTTCTGAGATTTTTAGTTGTTTTAGTTTTTACACGGTGTGTGGGACCCTCACAACGGACGTGGGTTGTTGTGCGAGTCCCACACATTCTATGTGAATTTTTTATTTTTCCAAGTGTATATAATAATAACTTTACTCCTATTTAATTGATTGTTCAACTAGTCTGTAGGTAAGTGGTTATGTGTAGCAAGTAATATTGATTCTAGTACAGCGTGGATATGAGATTTAAATGCCTTTAATTATCAAAACAAAAAAGAAAAAAAAATTAAAAGAAATGAAAATGTAGAATGCTAAAGCTAACTTACCTAATATTGAATCATGAGATTGTTAAAGGTTTTACTATGGAAGAGGGGGAAAAAAATAGATGAACTTAAAAAATAAATTTTTAACCTTTTCATTTCATTATCTTCTTATAATTTCCTTCTTTGATTTGGATGTTGGAAATAAAAAAAAATGAGAAGAAAAGAAAGATATTTTCAAATTCCCGAAATATATTTCCCCCGGTAAATGAATAGAATATCATAATGATGAGTGCTTTTGGTTTTCAAAAAATATTTTCCAAATAGTATCCTCTGAAAAGTTAATTCTGAAAACAACAACTAAATAACCAAATAAGATGCTATTTTATTTCCTTGAATAAGATTCTTCCTCCCAAAGGGCAAGACAAACAAGAACAATTCCCTAATATGTGAGATCCACATGCCATGTACTTAATTATGAATGTGATTTCCATTCTATAATTGGAGCCCTTGGTTATTATTGATATAACATGGTACGAGTCAGCATAAAGCCTCAATCTTGCATGTTTCATTTTTTTCTTCTCAGGATAGAATTGATTGGCCACTCTCACGTGATTCTTCTGGGAAAATGCCCCCACCAATAAGACTTCATCCCCATCAGCATGCTTAAGAGAAACTATTTCCTTAACCCGTGTTTGGATTAAGGATTTGGTAAAGGACAAAAAAAAAATCAAAAAAATTAACGGTTATGAAGAGTTGAATTCTCTAACTTTTTCTGTTTTTTTTATTTTTTCTCACTAAATTCTTGATCTAAATACAGTCTAATGGGAGCTATTCAGGCAATTAATTATTGCAATAAGGGCATTGTTTGGAACATGAATTTGTAGAGACGTTTATTAAGGAAAATAATTCCTTTATAATTTTGTTTATCTTACCATTTCTATTAATAAATTTCTCCCCAGATCCATCGTCCAAACACAACGTAAATGAATTTCCTTACATTGATGTGACGACAAGTAAAAGATGGCTGCCTCATGGTGCGAGGCAGAGTGGTTTTGACCGGAGTTCCCGCGAATGTTGTCATTTCTCCGGCAAGTGGTGGATCAGCATTCCTCGGAGCAACTTCAACTAGTCCAAGTTCTCACCATGTTGTCAGTCTTGGAATTCTTGAGTAAGTATCTACTAGTATCATGACATTCTTTCATGTTATCTACAAGATTTTGAAACAATTTTTTTCTATTTGTTTTCAAGAAAATGATTGTGTGGTAAAATAACCAATTTCTGCACTGATTTTCATCATAAGTTACTTCGCACTAGGCTAAGTTTCCGGTGGCCTTTGCAGGGAATACAAATTCTTGTGTCTCTTCATAGTGAAAATATGGTGGATGATACCGCGTGTTGGAAAATCAGGCAGCGAAATTCCAATGGAAACTCAAATGCTTCTGTTGGACGTGAAAGGAGAGTCTGTCCCAGGTGATGAGACTACTTCTGAAACGAACATTGGAAACACGTTCTACATTTTGTTATTGCCTACTTTGGATGGACCATTTAGGACTAGTCTCCAAGGGACATCCTCAAATGAGCTCCAATTTTGCATTGAAAGTGGTTAGTTTGCTTTACCCAAGCGTTTGAATCGGTGTTTGTGAATTCGTGGGACAACCCATTTGAGCTCATCAAGGTTTCTGTAAAGTATGTTTGTTTAACAACTAAATAAATTGTTTTTCATTGCTCAATCTGTTTAAGAATTGATGGCTTGAAAACACGTGTATAGTTCTTATTGTTTCATCAACTATGTGTTTGCATAGGATATTGGAGAAGCACAAGGGCACTTTTAGTCATATTGAGACCAAGAAGGTAATATGAAATCAAGTGAGATCTTTAAAAATTTTGGATGATCAGTTTGAACATATAATTCTATGAATGTATAATGCCTTAATTCACAGATCCCTGCACATTTAGATTGTTTTGGATGGTGCACTTGGGACGCTTTCTACACTGAAGTTGATCCGAAAGGAATCAAAGAGGGCCTTTAAAGGTACAAAAAAAAAATCTTTACACATCTATAATCCTTTTTGAAGCTCTGTCGTGTATTTTTTGGTTTCCTAAATTACCTCAGTGTCAACTAATAACAGTTTCCAAAAACTCTATAAACTTACCAAAAGGATAAAATCGTTATAATTCTAATACCCATCTCACCATTTGGTGAAAAACCCACTTTTCAATTATCCCAATAGTTATGCACCTCCACTTCTACGCTCTTTTTTCCCCCTGACACCTCAATAACTATTACTCCATGTTTTAATTTTTTTCATTGTTGGCACATGTATTTTATATGCCTAAGAGTCTAGTTTCAGTTAATCAAAAGTTGGGTATTTTTTTTTGATTGTTACAGTTTTCAAGACGGCGGTTGTTCGCCAAAGTTTTTGATTATTGATGATGGATGGCTAGCGACAGTAAATGAAGTCCACAAGGCCGGCCAACCCCTTATTGAAGGAACTCAGTAAGTTCTCTTTTATATTGTCATACGTCTTGGGCTATGTTTGGATGATGGATTCGTAGAGGGATTTATGAAGGGAAAGGAAATCATAAAGGAAAGAAAAGAAGATGAAGAATTAAAAAAGTTAAATCCCTCCACAAATGCACGATCCACACACAGCCTTAAATTTGCTGCAGTCATTTGAACTCATGTGCTGATGATTGTTGATCTATAGGTTTTCAACCAGACTAGTAGACATCAAAGAAAACAGCAAATTTAAAGCCTCAGGCTTAGACAGTTCTTGCATTGATCTCAAAGAGTTTATCGAAGCCATCAAAGAGAAATACGGGTCCTGACTCCCGATCTTTATGTGCATTTTAATCTTCCCCTTAATTTTATAACAATTTCTTAGCTGATACAAAACCTTTGTGCCCACATATGTGCTTATTGCATGATACAGATATGTCTACATGTGGCATGCTTAGCCGGTTAATGGGGAGGGCTTAGTACTTCATCTGAAGCACTGAAAAAGAACAACCCAAGATTGCGTACCCGGTTCAGTCGCCAGGGAACTTAGGGAATATAAGGGACATAGTCGTCGACAATTTGGAGAATATGGAGTTGGGATTATTGACCCCGAAAAGGCTTGACTTCTACAATGACCTCCACAGCTATCTTGCAAGTAGCGGTGTGGATGGGGTTAAAGTGGATGCCCAAAATTTTATGGAAACATTAGGCTCTGGGCTCGGTGGGCGAGTCTCGATCATCAGACAGTACCGACAGGCGCTTGATGAGTCTATTACTAGGAACTTCGAA
>BRYE01000023.1:32169429-32174429 GCA_030159115.1 Actinidia arguta var. hypoleuca
ACAGTGACGGACCCAACACACAGGTTAATGGGCAGGCCGATTCGGGCCTCATAATGGGTTGAGCTTTAAAAATTTTGCACAGTCCGCGATCTATATTTAACGGATTTTTGGTCGGTCGGGTATGTTCACGGGTCGGATTTAATCAGCCTGCTACAGTTTTAGTTCGGCACCCGGCGAACTCACGGGTCCAGCCCAAATTTGCAACTTTAGGTGCGTCAATTTATTAATGGGTGTTTAGCTGGTTCGTATTAGCTAGTGCAATGGAAGTTTATTGTTTCCACTACTAACTAAGTAATTAACAAACTAAATTGGACCTCACTTCATACAACTTTAATTGTTGTGATGGAGATGCTCTAAGGGCATTTTGGTAATTTTAAAGGTGTTTGGGTAATTTCACCTAGTACAAATAAATAAATAAAAAAAGAATGCAGCTGAAAAAGAAAAGGAGTAAAAAAATCACTATCCAAAATTAATGTTAGCACAATTTTCTCTCACACACACAAACACACACACAAAATTAAACATAGGAATTAAAATTGTGGTTTATATATAAAGAAGAAGAAGTTCTGCGAACATCATTCATCATCCATCCTAAATTATTGCCGTAGATAGTGAAGTTGATAGCTTTTATGTGTTCGTATGTAAATTTGTATAAAATTCCATCATAGTCCCTCGTGTTTGTACAATGAACGATTCCAACCAATTTAGTTTACTTACTATATAGAATGGTAAACTTGATATGGACTCCGATGAATTCAATAGTATAAGATTTTGTCCCTTAATTGATAAAGGATATTCTAAAATCCCGTTTGACCTAGATTTTCTAGCTATGTTTTGATTAAAAATGGGCGAATGTGTTTTCTAGCTTGGTTTTTTCATGATCCGTTTGATCTAGATTTTTTTAATAAAATTAAAAATCATTAATAATTTTCTGCCGCTTCATGGATAAAAAAACATATGATTTTTTATTCACTCCAAACAAAAAAAAAAAAGAGATTTGATTTTTGATTTCGTTTTTCATATTTTAACTAAAAGTGAAATTATAATTTTTGAGCTAAGCCAAACAGGGCGTAATACTATTTGTAAAAGGAGAACCACTTTTACTGTTATTCAATTGTAGAGCCTTTGTATATTTTTATTATTCAATAATTATTCCACGAAATTAGGTTTTAACAATTCAAAAAACTTTACTTTGAAGTAACTATAAGAACAATTGCATTAGTCATATAAATTTATAAATATCAACAAAATTATATTAAATAGATTCGTTTATTTGTTAGGTCGTCGCGTGTAAATCATTCAAAAAAAGTTCAAGTCAATCCAATCAACGTAACTATTCGATCCTTGTATTTGTTTTTAAATAAATGAACCGTATGTATAATTTTAAAAATATACTACAAACAAATACGATAAAATTACGTAACTACCAATTTTTTCGTGAATAATCTACGTATAGAAACCTAAAATATAAAATTTGTATAAAATTTTCAAATATAATTGAATGTGCCAATTTGTTGATATTTTATTTTAACAGAAAAATACTTATCTTACCATTGTAATTATCGTTTTAAAGTTACCACTGACACATGATTCTGGTGATAATTTTTCCATAAAAAAATTTCATATAAAATGATATTTTCTTTTATGCTAATGTATGTACTGGTCATGATCACCGACACCAATGACCCGCTTTGATTCGGTAGCTATATGTAAATTCTTGTAGGGACCCATTTTATTTTATTTTTATTTTTCACCCCTTTTATTCTCCATCTGATCAGATGAGATGATATGAACAAGTATTTAATTATAGTCATTGGAGTTTTTTTTTTTAAATTAAATATTTTATACTGCAAAAGTTAATGGGAGATCTATTAAAGGGGGAAATGGGCACAATATTGCCCAGTTTGGCCTAATTCTGTTTAGATCTTTCAATTACTTTAAGTTTGGGGGGGTTTCGGAGATCTATAAGCGGAAAAAATGGGCACAATATTGCCTAATTTGACCTAATTTTTTTTTAAAAAATTCAGTTACTTTAAGTTTTGGTTTTTTTTTTTTTGAGATCTAATGGGAAAAGAATGGCACTATATTGCTCAATTTGGCCTATTTTTTTTTAGATCTCTCAGTTACTTTAAGTTTTCAGGATTTTTCGAAGATATATAAGGGGAAAAAATGGCACAATATTGGCCAGTTTAGCCTATTTTTTTTAGATATTTCAGTTACTTTAAGTTTTTGATTTTTTTGTTTTTAGTAAACTTTTTCACCGTTTAATTATTATTATTATTTTTTAATAGATAAATCTGAAAATATAAAAGAATTATTGAAATTTGAAAGAAAAAAAATTATTAAAGACAAACAAATTACCTAATTTATGAGTAAAGATAATGTTTTTTATTTTTAGTGAGATTTTTCTAAATTAGATAAAAAAAATATTACTAGACTCCTCTTGTGAAGTGAAAAAATTATAATTTTTGATCAAATGGTTAAAAAAAATCCTTAAAAAAAAAACTCAAAAAGTAAAATAATTTAAAAAATTAAAAAAATTAAAATAAAAAATGATTAATTGATTAGTTACTTTAAGTTTTCAGGATTTTTTGGAGATATATAAAGGGGAAAAATGGCACAATATTGCCCAGTTTAACCTATTTTTTTTAGATATTTCAGTTACTTTAAGTTTTTGATTTTTTCGTTTTTAGTAAAAAAAAATCACCTTTTAATTAATTTTTTTAATAGAGAAATTTGAAAATATAAAAAATTTATTGAAATTTGAAAGAAAAAAAATTATTAAAGACAAACAAATTACCTAATTAATTAGTAAAAATAATGTTTTTTTATTTTTAGTAATTTTTTTCTAAATTAGATAAAAAAAAAGATATTACCAGACTCCGCTTGTGAAATTAAAAAAAATATAATTTTTGTTCAAATGGTTAAAAAAATTATTAAAATAAAAAAAACTCAAAAATTAAAATAATTAAAAAAAACTCAATAAATAAATGATTAATTGATTTATTGGTCGGGGCAATTAACTTAAGGTTTCACGGGCTCCTGGCAATTGTCCCCACGCAACAACCTGGTTGATTATAATGCCACCGTTAATTTGTTTTATGCTGAAATCAGATTCTATAAAAAGACTACAAAAAAAATATATATAGATAGATAAAAGACAAAAATCCCGTACAAAAGTAAAAAAACATGAACAAGCAAATTAAGAAACTTTAAGGTTGTATTTCGATCAAGATTTTAGTAGGAGAAAAAGGGGGAAAATGAAAAAAAATTAAATGATTCAACTGTTCGACATCATTAGATTCTTTAACTTTTTACTCACTAAATTTTTAATCCAAACACAACTTAACTCATAAAAATAAAAGAGTAAAGAGACTTTGGACCCTAACTAGTTGTGGACCCACTTTAAGCCAATTTCGATCGTTCGGAATCGTTCAGATTGTTGACATGGCAAAAAAATTGAATTAATTATACATTCATAGTCGTATTATATGATATTGTTTGTCCTTCAAGATGGAAGACTGGAGGTTAATTAGATTTTAAAATAAACTATCTATGTTTTATAACAATTGTGATGCAATAATGTAGCTATTAATTTATTTATTTTTGTATGTGTTAGCCTAATATCCTCGGTCGGCTCAATTGGGCTTGAAAATGACGAATCTTAGTGCCCTAAAGTGAATGATCGGGTACACTTTTAGTAACCTTAAATAAACAATAATTGACAACATCTTTAACACAAAATCAGAATCATCATCAATTAATTTTTTACATGAATGATCGATATTTATAAATATTTTTTTTGTAAGTGGATGTAATTATTGATATTTATAAATATTTTTATACATTAACAAAAAAAAAAACAAAGAAAATCCTAAAAATATAGAACCTAACACAAGGATCCAACAGGTCTAAATCCCCTCGTGCCAACACCACTTGCAAAAGCTCAAAAAATCAAACTTGGTGCCTCCATATTCCCAATGGGCCCCAACGTTGCTCCTAATTTCAACTTGTAGTTCTTTCTAATTGATCCAATTATAAGTAAAGGCCTTAATATGAAGAAAAAAAATTGCAATGGTAATCCACGCAATCAGTGACAGGTGGTATTAGAATATGATAAAAAACAAATGTATGCATAATGGACCCACCGTGCAGTTACTGAATTTCCAAAGTTACTGAATTTCCAAAATTGTCTGTTACATTCAAGTCGTGAGGTTTATTCATCCTTATAACATCTATCTCCAATCCAAATTTTTAAAATGAAGACGCAAAAATATTATTTTTAATTCTAAACATATTCACTAGACAAAAAAAATGAATATCTATTTTACGGATTCAGGGATACTGCGGAGGGGCAGGTCCCTGTAAGGACCAAAACGACGTCGTTTGGGGTGTGTTTTATTCTAAAACAACGTCGTTTTGATCTAAAAATGTATTGTTCCAAAACGATATCGTTTTGGGACAAAATACACTCAAAACAACGTTGTTTTAGGTCCCTGCAATCCAATAGGAATCTGATCCCCTGCAGTAACTCCTGATCCTTCTTTTACGTGCATATTTAACGTAACTTATAAGCAGTAATATCTGCTTTTGATTTTCTTTATTGAAAATTGCAATAAGTAGTCCACGTTAAACGTTGGTTACGTTGAAGAGAGAGAAAGAGTTTGCTACTTGACAACCACCTCATCCTCTTGACAAAAAACACCCAATAATGATTTTTGTCATGTGTTGAGGTTATAACGTTAATCATAATGCCTGTTTGTTTGTCCTTCTAGACCTCATCATACTATCATGTTTTGCCCTCCACCCTTCTCTTGATTAGGGTAGCGTTGTCACTTTAATCCATTGGGTTTGGTGCATGAGTATGGATACTTAAAGTCAAACTTACCACATGATGGATGTAAATCTACTTTGGAGATTTTCAAAGATGACAAATATTGCTTGGATTGACTTGGAAGAAAAGTAAAAAATAAATAAATTACAATTCGGTCCTCTTCGTT
>BRYE01000023.1:32359429-32366929 GCA_030159115.1 Actinidia arguta var. hypoleuca
CATTTGCACCCATACATGGCATATTATTCATGACTTATAAGTCAGATTTACGCAAAATACCTGTGGACACATCTCAAGAAAGTTATTCAACATCCTTGAGATCCCTCAAATCCTTCACAAATTATTAATTTTCCACCCGACAAAAACACCATTACAATATGCAAATTTCTGGATCTCAAGATTCTCAATAGATAAGCAAAATTGGTATGAAAAGTACCATGCCGTGTTTTTCTTTTTTGAAAAGAACACTAACATGAAGCATACACTTCTATATTAGAATTAAAATGCATTCAGCTGTACCAATGGACTGAATCAAAATATCAAGGAATTACAAATTCAGGTGCAACAACACATAACAAGAAGATTTCTCACATACATCCACAGAGAGAACACGGAAAGAAGATTAAGCAAGTCAACGAGAAAAACGATTTATCAAATGAATTAATTACGGAGCATTGACACAGAAAACCTCTAGAAGCTTTGGGAGCAATTCAAATCTCCTACACAAGTTACAAGTCAATACATAAGGCGCATAATTTTTTGAGGAGGACGAGTATAATTTCATTAAAAAAGCCTAAGGGGAAAACCATGTACACACTATGTATACAAGGACAAAAGCGTATATTTATACCAAAGCCCCTAATCTACAGGGATGTGTAGATTTCACCCAAAAGTCCACAAAAAAAATCGAAGAAAAGGGGATAAATCATCATCAAGGTAAAAGAAGAGGGAAGCACTGCTCCTTTCAAGGTGGGATTGGAGCATTCAAATCCCCTCAAAAGGTCTACAATTCCTCTCCAACTGCACCACAAAATACAGAGAGGCACCACATTCCATGTCTTCCTTTCGCTCATCCTAAAAAATGCTCCATTCTAACTATCAAAAGCACCTCCACCTAGTCAGGCATCACCCAATGCAATACTAAAAACAGATAATACCAATGCCCATAACTGCGAAGTCACTGGACAGTGTAACAACAAGTGACTCCCTAAGCATACTTGCACATACAACACCACTCCATCATGATCTTGCCTCGTCTCCGCAAGTTATTGATGGTAAGACGAGCTTCCTTACCATTGAATGGTATGTACTGGTTGTTAATCCTGAACAATATTTTGAACAAAAATCATAGCTGCTTAAGATTAGTTGTGACTCTAACGATGTACACTTGGAGAGAGAAAATATCTCTTATCAACAATTGATTATATAATACAAAATAACTTAACCCTAATCTTCCACACTGAAGTTGAACCAACTTCCTAGGTGGAGGACTGGATTCTTAGGGTATAAATGAGGACCGACTGAAATCTGAAGAAATTGACAATTTACCAGTTATTCTGAAGTGCAAAGAGAACTACATAAAAAATAAAAAACAAAACAAACGCTTGTGCTGAAAGCAGAATGCAAAAAAAAAAAAAAAATCGTTTTCCTTCTTCGAGGGCTAATTAAAAACTCATACAACAACAAAAATCAACAGTTATTAGAACCCACATGGCTCGTTGAAACAGCCAAAATACTAAGCTCACTTATGGCCACGCCCCAATGCAGCCAAAAATCGATTAAATTTCTCAAAAACAGAGGATGGGGGAATTCAAAGATAAACGTCTTGGAAGGTTCTAAATTAGAATTGCAACAAATAACTACATCAGCCAATGGATTAGGCTTCAGCATTCACTTATAAATTTCCAACCTCCATTGCTTACTTCTTGGGTCATCTAGCATAAAAGGAAGCCTCTCCTGACATATTCAACTATATTGTCCCAATTCATCAACAATATCCTAGTTCTAGACATCCAGTGTCAGGCAGTGATCTTGCACCACTACGTGTGAGTGCATGTGTGTGAAAACGCACGTGCGAATGGTGAAATAGAACACTACTAAAAAATGAAAAATATTTTGGAAGTATAAATGGGGGTACTAGTGTTCTGAATAAAATTCTAGAATGACATCAATTCATTGAGATAAACTATTTTCAGGACAAAAGCTTGTAAAGCAAACCTTTTCCTGTACAACTTTGACTTTCTAATATCCCGCATTATATTACATGCGCTCAAGTGTGTCTCCAAGTGTTAGATTCATCTAATTCCCATATCCAAGGACATTGGGATACATCAAAATATTCATACTTCCTAATATATTTCTATGGTAAAATGTTGTTTACAAGGTGTAGAGAGCATGTATGTCATGGTAAATTGGAAAAACTAAGATGCTTGATAGGTCAATATCCAACTGCACACGTCAATACACATCTTGTGCCCTTACCCAAGGATCAAGAGTCCGAAACGGGTACTACATACATTTTAGCAGAGTAAATGTAACATAGATCCTGTAAAAATAAAGGGTTATTAGCTTTTCACCGCACATATTGCCAGGATTTGACGAGGAGTCAGCTGTTACCATCATATAATCTAATTTCTGCAGATTATCAGTAAATGATACTCACACAAGAGCTCTACTATGCCGCATTGCCTTCAACAAGGAATAAGAGTGTAAAAGTGAGAGTCATATTATCAGCAGACAAAAAAAAAGTTAGAAACAAAGCATGGCCTATTATTAAGGTGTTAATTAACAACATAAACACAAATACAAGGAACCAACAAGATTTGAAATATTCCCGTGGGGTAAAAACTTAACATAGATATTCCCATTGCTTTTACTTGTTACATTAATCAGGATAGTTAGTCTCAGCATCAAGGGAAGAAGCACTATAACATTATAAGCCTCATGGAAAATGATTCTTGTTTGAAATCAAATAGACAAGAAGACTATGACGTGCCATCTGGATCCTCTAGCCTGATAAAGGACAAATCATAATAGTTTATTGGTAGCTAATTACCAAGGATATTATAATATCTTACTCGAAGATCAAGCTCAGCACCAACAGCAAGATCAATTCCATGAAAATCCTTGGCTATTCTTATTTGAGACACCTGATCACAAAATAAAACACCAGCATGGTAGTAACTTTTCAAAGCATTGAAAAAATGTCAAACATAGATGCAAACATCGATAAAGTAAACACCGATTAAGCACAAGGCTCAATCCAAACATTACACTTAAATGCTAAAAATAATTAGATTTAGCCTTGCAGTACATGTTCAAAATAAGCACTATTATTCTCTGGATCATCCACTGCCAGTCAGTTGACGATATGTAAACAACTAAATGGTTTTAAAGAAGTGATTTCAGTAGTGTATACATAATGCATAAAAATGTAATGCATGGTTCTAAATATTAGAAAACAGTTGGATTAGATAGCACTTCAAGCAGGGATATGAACACCATCGAGGTCCTTCCAGGTTAAGTCATTTTATCATGTGTTGAGTGGGGACCGATGTCAGTCTCTTCCATGCAAGGATATTTGGGGAAAGCATGCTCCATCCAGGATAGGTGTGCCACAGCAAAAAATTCTCACCTTTGATAGTTTCTGAAGGTAGAAATTAATAGTGAATTGGTGTTGCATGTTCAAGCAGGATAGTGAGTCAGTGGACCACGTTATTCATTGTCCGCTGACTTGGGAGATGTGGACCTCGTTCCTATCTTGGTTTAGCAAGGTTTGGATATTCCCAGCAGGTATGAAAAGATACTCCATTGTTGGAGAGGGATAAGATGGGGAAGAGGCGGAGGAAGATATGGTTCATGATTGCACTTTGTTTGATGTGGCTCATTTGGCGGAAAATGAACCATCAACATTTGGATGACATAGAGAGTCCTTGTACAGACTTAAGAGTTCGTTTTCTAGCTTTTATATAGTTGGGAGTTGAAGATAATGTATCCTTCTCTCAACCAATTCTTAGATTTCGTAAAGCTTTATAAAGCACGTGGACATGTATAGGGCTTTTTGTTTTGATGGCCTCTTTTTGTATATAGGTGGCATGTCCTTAATGCCTTTTTTTCATAAAATTTCATTACTTATAAAAAACGATTTAGGAACTTACGATATGATCTTACTGAAGTGACCTATTATTTATTTAATGTGAAATCCCCCCTCCATCAAAAAGTAGTATAAAAAATCATTAAAAATACGACATCCCAATAAACTGCTAATTAGGTTCAAAATTTTGAAGTGTTAGAAGGACAAGTCTAACTTTATGGACATGGTAAACGTAAGAAACGATGATGTTAAATCCATATACTACATCATAGAAATACATGAAAAAGGTGACACATTTATACCTCAGGTCCTCAGCCACCCTAATGCAAGATGAAACTTCAAGTCTTCCAGCTGACCTATCCTTTGCCTGAATGCATGCAAGATTAATACCTTCCGTTGGTCTTATTCTATCCCCATCGATTGATATAGCATCTTTCTGCATGTCTTCATTCTTTCCTCCACATTGTCTCAGCAAAGAATAAGTTATTGCTCCTTTGCGGCTCTGAGTATCATATTGACTGTATGAACTCAATGAAGGCAAAAGTTTTGATGAAGTGTAATGAAGAGGAAGGATCTAGGTCACTGGTGCTCCAAGAACAAGAGGAAGATCAGACACCACCCATAAATATGTATATGCAATGTAAGACCTTGACTGTGAGAATGTGAACCAGAAGAGACGAAGTCACAAGAGAATGCTACGGCAACTTCTGTACTGCCAGCCGATCTGCCATGGAGTCATAGCAAATCATCAGATTAGATAACACGAATATGGAAGAAAGGTAGCATATATGACTAACAGGTTTTGGTTAAACTGCACTTGAGTATTACAGAATTTGAGTGAATAAGCAGCATTTCACCAGAAAGAGCTGACATTTGAATATTCAAATCCTAAAACCGACATGAATATCCTAATACAAGTGCCAATAAACCTAGATGAGTATCAACCCAGATCAAATTTTTACAAGTTCTATAACATCAATCAAAATTTAGGAGAATTCCACTCTCTCCCCTTTTCTCTCTTTGAAGCAGACAAGTGGAAAAAATGCATTACCATTGCTTCGGGAGATAGCTCACCAAGATAACACGGCTTCAAAGAATGTTTGCATTACAATGTTGCTCTGGGTTCACTGAGAGACGAGCACATGGCATCCATTATTGCACCAAAATCACAGAATACAAAAACAATCCAATATTCACATCTTAGATTAAAACCAAAGATGTAACGTCTAGACTTCACATATGATTCACATTCGGAGAGATCAAGGGTTTAACCAATAGCTTAGATCAAGAATTCAAATAATTCATTTTCATAACTGTCCAAGTTCACCCGATTATTCAGATGAGACTAAAATGTAAATCTCCCAATAAGGTACTAACAGAGCCCAGCCCTATTCTTGGGGTATTTTTTTTTTTTTTTGTGGGGGGTAGGGGGAGGGGGAGGGGGAGGGGGGGGGGGGGGGAGGTCTTAAAGGAAAAGAAATTCCAAGAGGGCAAAATTACTTCATGGTGAGAAAAGTAACGTAATTCAATAGGAAACAAATTACTGAGATCAATATTGATGCATGGACCATTTTTCGGACTTTGTAGACCCTTCTTAGTGAAGTGTGACATATAAATGATTTACGTCTTCCGTTTATTCTCCTATTGTGAATACATGTCACACACCCTATATGCCTCTTTATACAATATTGTTACTTACCAAAAATTAAAGAAAAAGAAAATCCAAGTTCTGGTTGCAGTGAGCAATCTGGACTTTGGAGGCCTGTAAAGGCATGCACAAACATACTAAATGACTCTTAACTTCCCTATGTTGATCTCAAGTGATGGGTTAAAATTTGGATACTTGCATCCATCATCCAACATTCAATTGTATAGTGAAATGTATATGGAGTATGGACCCACGGTACAAGAGTTTGGAACCAGTGAATGACACACTATGCTGGTATTACATAGCATAACTTCCATATAACAGTTTAATAAAACCGGGTTCTTTCTCATCCAAATAGATGGTGGACGGGACTCCATACTTGTCATCATGTAAGCGCTCTGCAACTTGAAAACTCGAGACCTAAACAATATGAAATAGGAAATGACCAAACGTTATCACGTTCACAAAAAGTTGAGATGTCACAAGCAGTTAAAATAAAAACAGGCGCAAATCTGACCTTTTCGTCATGTATAGTTCACTTGTAAGTCCTACAGAGCTCATAAAAGGAAAACAAATTGCCCTGCAAATAACATTGGTTAATCAACCTTTTACAAGGAGATCGATGATGGGTGAAATATGATGATATATGTTCTGCTGCTTAGTAAATTCTTGTCTCCGATAAAGAAGGAAATATTGGCATCTCATGACCTACAACTAGCTGGTCACTTTGTACATTCAATAACACAGAATAAGGGATGCTAACTTTGTCTTGGCCACGTGCCTGACAAATCATGGTATCTCCATTTTCACACACTGTCGCAACTAAAATCTGAACATGAAAACCTAAAGGTCCTAATAAGTAACGACATTATAGTAATTAAAAAAAATGAAAAACTACAACTTTTGAAAGCGAAATTAGAAAAAATTTTCTCCTCCAAGTTATAATGGTGCTTCCAAGTGGTTAGCAACGACTAGAATCATGAGAATTTTCTGAAACAGAACGACGTATTTGCAGCAGAAGCATTCATTTACAGTATACTTAAAATCATTCCAACACTGTCAAGTTGTCTAATGAAAATCATTCCACATAGTCACCAATAGTTGGGCCCTCCTTTCACAGTAAGCTGTGTGAAGGAAAAAAATTAATACTTATGATACCAGTCACTAACCAAAAACAGGTATCATTATTTTAATGTGTTAAGACAATAAAAGTAATAATGAAAAGAAATCGCCTTCATTGTAAAGAATGCTATAGTTCAGATCCAACTTCAGGAGACTCTTTTTAACCAATTTCTGCTCATCTAAAGATGTAGTTGAAAAGTGAAGGGTGACAGAACCGGGTAAATATTCTGGAACATACCACATAGGATGCACCTGGTACAAGAAAAATGTCACTATGATTTAGTCTTGGTGGTGCATAAACTTCCACTTTAATGGGTTGACTCAATATTTCTCGCCCAGATTATTGTTGCGCACTGACCTAAATTCCAAAATTTTAAGTTAACATTTAAAAGCAATATCCAATTGAAAACTTAACATTTAAGTTTTTATTTTTTTGATCGGCAACTAATCGATTTTTTTGATCCAATTGAAAACAAGCATTTATTTACACAAGTAAAAATCATGAACTCACATAAAGAGTGAAATTTGGCACCTTCACATAACCATCAACAGGACTAGGGAAATCATAATTGTCTACAAGCTCTACTATGTCATCGCCAATACGGACAGGAACCCCTGTAAATGTGCTGCAGCAAAGATTATTAAAGCTTCAGTTTCTTAGTGTTAGAGAATAGAGTTCTTTTGTTTTGTAAATAAAATATAAGTACAAACTAAAACAAGTAACAATGTAAAGAATACTCATGACAAACGGATGCAATTAGTCACATGCAAGACAGTGAATCAATTCAACTAATACAAAACAGAGTTAATAAACCCCTCAGAATAGAAACCAAAAGGTCAATAAAGTAGAAATTTA
>BRYE01000023.1:32371929-32386929 GCA_030159115.1 Actinidia arguta var. hypoleuca
TTCATACCATGCATTCTTCGAAATCGAAGCGGTGAAACAGTAAATCCACAGGATAATCCTAACACAGGTTTTTATTTGCATTCTTCAAAAGACCTAGTTACATGAATGAGTTCTTTATAAATTAAAAAAACTCTATAAGGAAAGTGTATGTGTTTGTGGAGAAAGCAAGCAAAAGAGAGGCATAACTGGGAAAGCTTGGAGGGAGAGAAGACATTGGAGAGGCGGATATATATAAAAGCATTCAAAAGTGTACAAAGTAAAATCAAATGAAGCAGTGCAACTGAAAATCAACTGTAAAGTCTTAAAACATGTGCATATCGGCAATCTTTCAAAAATTAAGTGTGTAAAAACTAAAATCAAACAAGAAAGAACCATAATACTCGAATAGCAATTCCTCCATCAGACAAAATAACAGTGAAGATAGATTTCTTTGTCAATTGATTGGGGCAAAAAAAATCTAGAGAAAGAGAAAGGGAGGTGCTCTCAACAACTCAGTGCAGTAGCAACAGGATGTATTATAAGCACCCAAAAGTCAAAATATAAATTGTCAGAGTACCTCATGACTCAGGTGCCACAAGTTCCTGTCTCTGCTATAGATAGATTTCTTTGTCACAGGGATGGGCACATTATGCTTCTTAGCATATTCAATAGTGTCTTCTCTCCCTCTGATTGAGGAAAAAAATCTAGAGAAAGAGAAAGGGAGGTGCTCTCAACAACTCAGTGCAGTAGCAACAGGATGTATTATAAGCACTCAAAAGTCAAAATATAAATTGTCAGAGTACCTCATGACTCAGGTGCCACAAGTTCCTGTCTCTGCTATAGATAGATTTCTTTGTCACAGGGATGGGCACATTATGCTTCTTAGCATATTCAATAGTGTCTTCTCTCCCTCTGATTTTCTATGCCCTCCAGGGAGCCACAACATTGAGTTCGGGATTCAGAGCAAAGAAAGTGAGCACAAAACGAACCTATATATAACGCAGTCAGAACTGTTGGGGTAATTGCAAAAAGTGCCGCTTTAACATTTAGAAACAATTAAGGACCATGAAATATTTTACTGAAGCATGCCTGATCATTTCCCTTCCAGGTGCATCCATGAGAAACAGCATCAGCTCCAACTTCCCAAGCAACATCAACCATGGCCTGTTGTTGCAGATAAATGGTCAGAGTATCTAACTTGTACAAGTCCACTAAAACATATATATCAAATGTGGTAACGCAAAATCTTTGAGAGAATAGAAAGTCAGGCAACAAAGAGGATACTCCAAGAGACAAGAAAAGTTAGCTTTGTATTCTTTGAGATACCAAACACACTAGAAGATAGGTCAGGAAACCCCGTACATGAAACAACGGTAAACGGATCACACAAACAACCCTGTTAGCGAAATGATTCATTTCTCCCAAAGGTACAATGGCTGGCAAACAAACGTCATCTTGCCTCATTCGTTCACAATCTTGGCATTCCTCAAAATCCAAATCCCAAAGGTTGCCTAGAAATTAGTTAATGTAACAACACAATGGTTTAATATAAATAGTTAGATTAAGCTTCCTCATTCTCATCTTAATCTCTTTCTTTACATATTAACAAATTCCATTCATCAAAGAAGCATTTCCAACTGAAGCATCCATATAAGGTGAAAGAACATTACTTCTCCGTTAACTGGTAATTAACTACGCTCCTCCATCCCCTTGCCCCACCACACGCTGCTGATAAGATGGGGATTATTGTAAGGTGTGTGTTCCCTTCCTAGATGCTCAGGTAGGATTCTGAAAAGTCCATCTGAATTCAACTGAAGGACCAATTTGTTGTAGGGTACTGCATTCATCTCTGAGGCCTAACAACAAAAATTCTGCCTCATTATCACTACGTGTTTTAGCTTTAAATAATTAACGTTAGTAATTATGCAAACATCGTTAGTTCTGATATAAGATGTTCCAAATAGTAACACCTCAAATGAACGAACATAACGGCTGAACTGTGAAATAGCACATCAAGTATCGGTAATTCAGTTCATCACTTGGCAAGATGTAGACCTTTTAGAAGATCGTGAAGAAAACAGGAACCCTACACATGAGAATGAAAAGAAGAATGAGGGTTGACTACATAAATAAAGGAAAAACTGAAGAAAAATGCAGCCATACAACCAGAAAAGTAAAAGATAGTAGTAAACAGAAGCAGTTGCATGTAATCACACTAAACTTCATTCCGTAATTGATCATCATTGCTTACCTTAGAATAACAGGGTGGGCCATTGAGGTCCCCAGAAAATACTTCCTTTCATAGATTGCACCAGCTCGCAAACAAGGAAATATGTATTCTTTCACAAATTCTTCCTTCAAATCCTTAAGCATGTTGCATAAAACACTCACTGATGATGGCTACATGGTGAGGACTATTCAAGGTGCTTTCAAGCAAGAAGATAGCCAAGGAGTTTAAAGATGGATTAACGCAAGTGCTTATATCAACCGTTCTTCTTGCCCGCGGTTTTGACCAATCATAGGTGCATAGAAGCACGAATGAGCTAAAGTTGCAGTTAGCAAAGAGATCAAATAATGAATGCTAAGATTACTCAAAAGTGCTGTTGTCCAGGCCACAAAAGTTGTACCTCGTTGATCATCAACTACTGAGAAAGACCCTATGATTTCCAAGTTAGCAACTTCCAGTGCTGAGATTGTAAAAAATAAAGAGATTCAGAGAAATTAAAATTTGAAAAAAATAATAATTTAATTACCATTTTATTAACATGTATTCATTTTATCTAGAACAGCATTAATAAGAATGACAAAAGAAACGAAAAATAATAGGGAGGGAGGGAGGGAGTCTTGCAACTAGTGCTCTATGGCACAACATGCAACAAGCAACCTCTCACTACATACACATACACATGCCCATGCTGTGAAGCAAATATCTAAATATAAAGACCTGTTTGCGATATAAGCAAATGTCTTTGTTCCTTGATCATAGTATCTAAACAGAAACGTTTTCGAAATATTTCGAAACGTTTCCGTTTCCAAGCCAACCGAAACGACCCCTCGAAATTAAATTTTGATCCTTGATTATGATTGATGTCTGGTACAAAGACAAATCCATGGTAAAGGAAGAATGTTGCAATTATTAAACTAGAGCACCAGCTCACTTAAGTTGTGGAGAGAACATGATCTACTGTTGCTTTCATTAAGCCTATCTAGAAACCAAAACTATCCAAAGTGACTCCAAGGGGAAAAAGACGAGGTAACATCATGCATTCATTGAGTTCCCATGGCAGCATAAGAAACGTAGTCTACTAATGATTTCACTATATCTCTATCATTGAATCTGACATTAATTTTTCAGAAGAGAAAAACGACATGGAAACATTTTGAGAAAGCAGCGGGAAAGTCAATGGGCTTATGCATATGCGCTCTAACCATCTTTATTTTAGTCGGTAAACTTAGAACTTATTAATAGCAAAAAATCACTGCAAATTTGAATTTAATACAAGTCAAATACAAGTAAACAAACTTGTTTAAAAACTGAATAGACCTGAATCCAAATTGATTATGTTAACAAAAATATTTCTCCAATAATCTACAAAGGTAGATCAGCTCGAGCAGAGAAGGCCTTGCTTGTGGCTGCACTGCCCTTTGTTGAAAGCAATACCTTTTCAACCACATAATCAGCGCATTAAACGATAAATTGCTTGGCGTTGCTTACTCCTTTCACTTTTAACTCTATAAAAATAAGCTGCAACTACAAATTTCAGGGATACCTATCACCTGGACAATTGAATATTAGGCATATTATCAAAGACTTCAAGAACAAAATCTAAATACACAGTTACACATTACAGTCTAATACAACTGGATGGCCAACAATATAACCACGTAAACATAATAACAACAATGAGAGCATCCGAAAATGGGTGTCTTCTTTAAGATTGAGGATTGAGGCATGAACTGTTCTAGGGACCAGGGAGTTCAACATCAATGTACGCGCAACTGTCTTAATGAAGAAAGAAGTTTTAGAAGGCAAAAATAGTACTAAGTTCTATTGATATGAAAGCTAAAATGTTTCAAGAAAGAGCAAGGGAAGGGAAAGATCAGCCAGTTACCATTCTGAAAAACACCATTGCACCACATCACCAACAAGTTAAAAGCACCACTACACCTCATCATCATCAAGTTACCTGGACCACTTCAAAACAAAAACAAAAACCAAATCAAACCAAACCATGAATAACTGTCACAAATTATAACCAAAAAATGGCAGTACAGCCAAAATTATGCGCTAGCAGATATCTTATTTATCAGTTGAAAAGTTACCTTCTACTTTAATCATTATTTATTTTGCATCCTTGGGAAATTCACAAAGCAAATTGTAACCACTGTATTTTCCAATAATAGGACTAAAAAAAAAAGTCCCAAAATCTATTTTTATTGGTTGTTGACAGGTGAAAGTGAAATAAAAAAGTAAAAGAGCACGTACAGTGGTATTACCAATTTACCATCAACAACAGCATTTCAATCTCCTTTTGTACTGGGTGATAAATAATTTCAAGCAACAATTACATACTATTTTCTCTCAATTTGTTAGCAACCAAGTGCAGCACAAGACCTGGTGAAAAAAATCATAAGCAACACATAAATTTAGTGTCAAGAGTAAAAAAATTAAATTAAGGTCGTATACCCTGCCAGGCAGGATTTTAAAAAAACAAGCACAAGAATAGAAAATATGAAACAAGAAATGAAAGTGGATTAATCTAATACAACAAATATCATAACAACAGGAAGAGTGTGTGTGTGTGTGTGTGTGTGTGTGTGTGTGAGAGAGAGAGAGAGAGAGAGAGAGAGGAGACAGATCAGAACATTGTAGAATTATCACTCTCTCTCTCTCTCTCTCAAGTAAAAGCAACATCAGCTCTCAAGCATGATGATTATCCTCATTCATGAAAAACTGTATCATTGATTAAGACATTTCCAATCCCACTTGGCAAGACAAACCCCTAATTGGTTCATGGTTAGTTATCCATGACTGAAAAAAAAACTATACATAAAAATTTCAAGATGAATCATAAGTCCTCATGTTAGGAATCATAAAACTGTTAGGCAGCCATGATTAATGATTTTCTTATATTAGTGTAGCCAGCAACCATCACCAATAAAGACAATTTAGATAACACATACAATAATATGATACTGACCAACAATTATAGAACCATAAAGTGATAAAAATTATTACTAAAATGAATGCTGCTATGCATGAGAATAATACAAGCAACAGGGAATCGAAATGTAAAATGAAGTATGGAACTTACTTAAATACTAGGTGCCTTCGGAGAACAAAGGAGCTAACATAAACACCTTTTGGTTACAAATGGGGAAGACTTGTAATGATTCTTCAGAGAAACAATCTTATTAGAAACCCTGAAAGTCTGAAACCCTCCAGAGGCAATAGAAGTCTTATGGGTATTTACCATCGACCCTCCCCATTTCACTAGATGTGAAGAAATAATTCACCACTACAAGTATAGCCGCAGTCTTCACATCCCGTATGACTCTAATTACACTTTTCATTTATTGATTACTAAAATCATGTATAAATCTGATTAGATTTTTAATTATTTCTAGTCATTTTTGTGTTTATGCCAAAATCACAAAAGCAATAGAAAGATTTCAGGAATTGAATTTATATACTAAAAAATTTAAATTTCTTAAATCCATTTTCTCATAAACCAAATAGAACAAATATGAAACAAAATAAAAATAAGAAATTACAAGAATCACAAAGACGAATTACCAAAAAAAGGATACAAGACTTTGTGGCAAGAGAAGAAAATCACAAGCACAAAGATGCATAAAACAAGAACAAAAAATCTAATTATAATTTATCAAAATGAAAATCTAATTGGACAACTTACAATCTAAAAAAAAAAGAACGAACAGAAAACCACAGGAACCAAAACATGAAGGCCTAAAAAGAAATTCAAAATAAAAATAAATAAATAAATAAATAAAGCATCAATGGAACGGCTAACTAAAATCAAAATAATGAACGAACAAAGAAACAATAGAAAACCATATATCAATGGAACAACTTAGTTAAATTAAAAAAAAAAAACGATGAACAACAATAGTTGGATGACTAATTCTATCGTCCAACAATAATAAGTAATAAGCCAAACAAAGCAAACAAAAATCAAATGGACAAAAAGATATAGTTATAACTAACAGAAATATATATAGCTTGTAAAGTTGTAAACATATGAAGTATATCTAGCAAAATAAAAAGAAATTCAAAATAAATAAATAAAAAACAAATAAAGCATCAATGGAACGGCTAACTAAAATCAAAAAAATGAACGAACAAAGAAACAATAGAAAACCATATATCAATGGAACAACTTAGTTAAATTAAAAAAAAAACGATGAACAACAATAGTTGGATGACTAATTCTATCCTCCAACAATAATAAGTAATAAGCCAAACAAAGCAAACAAAAATCAAATGGACAAAAAAATGTAGTTATAACTAACAGAAATATATATAGATTGTAAACATATGAAGTATATCTAGCAATAAAACAACTTAACTCAATAAAAATAATTAAGAATGAGAACCTAAACATGAAGCCTTAATAGTTAAAGTGAAAATGAACAAAATAGAGAGTGAATCAACTAAACAATTCATTAGCAAAGTGATAAATTGACAAATATAATGTACAAATTTACTTGGGTCACCTGATTTCTCAATTTTTCTCACTTTCCACAATCTCCTAATAATTAAACAAAACAAATAGAAAATAGAATCAGGAAACCAAAATCTGAACTTAAAACAACAAGAATAATAATTACATGATACGCAATCAAACAAAAGCAAACCATACGAAAAAGTAGGGGGAAAATGAGATGCTAATTTATGGATCAAATTCGCCAAATAATGTAAGTATATGGAGAAGTAGAAAAAAAAATCAAATGCTAATTTCTAAGTGCAGTGGTGGCTCGAAAAAAGACAATACGTTGCAGGGGCATTCCGGTCACTTCCTGGTGATGCTCGACACTCTCGGAGTTTCTAGGAGGCTGAGGAAAGAAGTGGTGATGACAGATTGTAGCAATTTAGCCAGCAGTAGTTGGGTCCATGGTGGTGGTGATGGTGATGTACGATGGTGGTGATGGTGACAAAAGGGGGCAGCTCAGAGGTGTGAGGAGGATAGAATGAGTGACTGGAGGCTGGAGGTAGCTGTTCCAGCGGCTGTGATGGTGTGGTGGGTGGCCGGAGGTGATGAAGATTAATCATGGGAGGGTTTAATAGTACCTAATATCTTTAAAAACATTAGAGCCAGAGCAAGCAGTGACATCAACATCGAATTGTGTCCCATCCATCATCTGCCATGTCCAATAGTGCTTGCGAGAGAAATCCTACAAATACTAGTTACTCGCGGAAAACATATTTTTCAAATCTTGGTGACTTCAAAGATAGAGGAACAAATTATGAATTTATGACGTCAAAGAAAGGTATGGAATTCTACAAACCTGCCCTGCAAAGCAATTGTGATCATCTGCTGATACTGTCAATGGAAAAGATCTCTCCTTGAAGAAAATAATATGGCAAATTTAGACGGAGGCATTTGGAAGTTCATTAAGGTTAAATCAAGAGAGTCCAAAATTCAAATGATAGTTCACCAAATAGGGGGAAAATGTGGAAACACCAATAAGAGTTGGCACCAATATAAGCCATAATTGCAGAATAAAGGAGAGGAAATATGATATTGGCACAAAAGCAGTCTCCAACAGCAGATACCAATCGCATATTGGAACAATCGTTCAACAAGGCTGTCTATGAAACCAATAGCATATTCCCCTTGACCTTCAGTTGATTAGGACATAATTAGCTATAAACAAAATCTTTACAAAATTCAAATTAACTAAGCACCCATAACCACCGCAACAAATCCCAGTGAAAATTCCAAAAAAACAGAATAACCATCTCTTTACATTGTTGCCTCCACTTCTACATCCCATTTCAACCATTGAAAGAATAATAAGCATACAAAGTCACCAATATTGTAACTGATAAATGAGAATCCAGGATGAAATACAGAAAAAAGCGCATGTGAAGAAGAAATAATATTCCTATAATTACTGCCTAATACTTCACAAACCAACATTAAGGAACACAACTCTGTCATTATAATTTTTTTTTAGCACAGGATATATCAACATTCTTGGTTCTACAACTTTATGTGAAGTGTATGCATAGGATGGCAAGTTGGGACGTTATGTTCAGATTTCTCATAGGTTGGTGAAGCTAGTAGAGTAGCTGATTCAAAAAAAAAAAAAAAAGGAAGAAGAATCACAAAGTGTCGTTATAAGTAGAAGCACTAAAGGAGAAAGAGTTCATCTGCACCTAGAGAATTGTATGGCCACCCTTTATTGCTAATAGCCTAATCTTTTGGGGAGGTAATAATCTAACATGCTATGAATGCTTTGCATTCTGAATGACTTGAGAGTATAAGTCTCCACAATTGCGTTTATTCTTTTATTACCATAGGTGTTTATCAGAACTCGTTATACAATCTGTAATCTAGTCATTTTTCATTCTTTTGCCTCTTCCAAGAAGGGTCCATACTTGGGGGTTGATAGTGTTCAATATGATATATTATTGTGTCCATCTCTAATAGTATATTGTGCATGTTTGGCAAAGCTTAAAAAATAACTTTTCGCTTTTGCTGAAGCTTTTTTGTAGAAGCAACCTCTAGGTGCTTCTCAAAATCATCTTAAACCCCCTCTCCAAAAGCAAAAAAAAAGAAGTTATTGAGCACTTTTTTGAAGTTTTGCCAAACATTTTACTACAACTTTTTCCTAGCTAAAAGTTAAACAATAAGTTGCTACAAGTTTTGCCAAACATGCTCAAAGTTGTTAGGCAAGTGTTTGTCTACAGAAACATCGAAAGATAAAGAAAAGAAAACAAAAAATACCATAAGAATTTGCATCTCTTGGGGATGTGCTAATTCTCGAAGAGAAGTCCAACAAACATGAGAACTGTTGACTAGAACATCATCGAATGATGGTTAACAGTGAACATCAACCTCCAAATACTAAATATAATCCAACTTGCTGTTATCCTGCATGTTGACAAACAACTGTACTCACTCCATAATTGGGGGTAGAAACATTAAAGTATTAACAAGTTACAACAACTCCATAAGACAATCATAAATTTTTGAAATATGTCATAACCAAGTGCTTAACAATGTCAAAAGCTGAGAGTTAGAATGTCCTAACTATTTAGAAGATTTAAACGTACATACATACATAACGAAAAAGAAAGAGTTAGATAAGGCATCAAGAAAGACAAATATGTACAGCGATGCATGCGTATACACACACACATGTATAAATTAGCAGAATAAGGCCATACTAATTGAAGTTTTACAGCATTATGTGGCCAACAGAAAAGGGAGTATGATACCTGCTAACTTAACTCCAGAAGAGAAGACGAGTGGCAAGCAGTATATGTACGTAAAGAGACTGTCAGACCAATGTAACTGGTCAAAAGAATTTTACTCAACAAATGCATGTGCAGAAGAACACCACGAAAGAGCCTAACAAGATCAATAAGACTCAAGTATGAATATCAAATGGAAGAAAATATATGCAATTAACCCTATCAAAATTGATTTATATCTCCTATTCTAAACCACAAAATTGTATCCACGATATTGAAATGTCTGTTGAAAATATATGCAATTAACCCTATCAAGGGCAAACTATCCAACAAACACAATGTTCAAAATATAATTTACGAATCTGCACCAAGTCAGAAACTTTATACAATTTACTCAAAAAGGAAAAACATTAATAGCACAAAAAGACAGTTGGAAACAGTGTGAACTGGAGGAAAGCAGTATATACGTGTATATATGTACTGATGTACATTTGTCAAGGAACAAAATCTAATTTACACTTTTTTTCTCTTTTTCCAGCATAGGTTTCAGAATAATATAGCTTTAGAGCTATAAAAGAACACAATGCAGAAAAATAATTCTCTACAATCATTCATAAAAATACTTTCTATCTATTTGGAAGCACCCCTAACCCGGTACCCTTCCTCCAAAACAATGATCCAGCAAATAAGGTTACTCTTAACATGAAAGCACTGCGACTGTAACAAAACAATAATGTTTAAATAATGTCCAAAATCTTCTTCAGAAATTCATATGACCAGAAACTGCACAGATCACAAACCCAGGTATAACAACATTGAAGTACCTCAAAACGAAAAAAAAAAAAACTCCAACAGAACAGAATAGCGGCTTACGTGCGCTTTATCGACGTGTGATGACCGGTGGATTGGGGACTTGCATGCAGGAGAGTAATGGGTTGGGGACTTGTGTGCAGGTAGGCAATGAAATAGGAGAAAGATGATCGTGGCTGCTTGGATTTTTTTTTGTTTTATTTAATGGAAAGCTGAAGAAGGCAGAGATGTGATGTGGTTTTTTAGAGTGTTTTTTTTTTCTCAAAATTTAGAGAGAGTGACACATGGAACTACATTGCTATATGGTATAGTATAGATGTCATCAAAGACCTTACTGTATCACGTAATTAATATTCAGAAACCGTAAGAAAAAAGTACCTGTTGGAGGCATCAGACGTGGACGTGGTAGGGTTAATAGAGGTTCGAATTGCCACAGATCTTATAGAGCACAAAACCAAAAGTATAACATTGCACAGGTTTGATCACGGGGTGAACAGAAATGCTATCCACAGCATGGAAATGATTTTCTTTCCCTTTTTGATAGGTAAGCACGGAACTGAAGAATATACAACTCCTTTCACCATGGCCCCTAAAGGCGGCCTCTCTAACAATTTACAAACGAATTTTTACCCCTGAACATTTTGTCATCCAATGCAGAAGAAATCAGCCAATTTAAGATGAATACATCAACTTAATAGTATGGTAGTTGTTATTTGGAAGAAAGAGCAAGCATGTACCATATGTTCGCAAATAAAGATGTACTTTGAGATACAATACACCAGCAAATATGCATTGATAAAATCTATGAAGGAAAAAACAAACACACCTTATCCATGGACAATGACTGAAGTATCTAAGCCACCGCTATAAGTTAGAACTACTTTATTTAATTTTTTGTGTGAAATTTTTCTGGTGCCAGCAGAATAGGCATCTGTTTCTTTAGCACTGGTCACAACCACCTGAATAGCTGCAATTATTAAGGCCAAAACAGTAATGAAAATGCAGGAAAAAAAAGTATAAAGGAAATATCAACAGAATTTATTTAGAGCTTTAGGGACACCTCAAATAGAGGATACAACGAATAAGCCATTGATTAATTCTACAAGAAAAGAATGACTGGTTGAGGATACAACCATCAATTGAAATATGTACAATCATACAATATATGTGATTTAGGAGAAAGAAGAGCGATTCAATGGAAATTAACTTCCACCTAATGTTCTCAACCATAATCAAGATGGGTTTACCCTTTGCATTACCCACCCAATTGTTCAGTGACTCAACAAGGTTGTTGATAGTTTGATCACTCTTCACCCTAGGGTCAAATGTATGCCTAGCCCGCTCAGATATAGGAACCTTCACTACCCAAGCAAATGCTTCTGGTGACTCTTGTTTAATCTCATCCATGGTAGAGTAAAATTCCTAACTGTAAACGTTCTTGGTGCCCCTCAGAACAATCTCCTAGGTTAGTCACCTGGAAATTTCTTCTTGAAATTACTTAACAGGTGTCTACAACACCTCCTGCGGGTAGCCTCAGGCATCACTTGTTCAATTGCAGCATCAATTCCACTTATCAATTCTCTAAGCGAAATGACATGACATTTTAAAATCACATTCAATTTACATTACAAATAATGAAATATTTCAATAAATTCATACATAAGCAAGATTTGTTGTGTTTCATGAAACATGAATTGTATCTTTCACAATTTCTTGAATTATGAAAGATTTGAAGAAGATAGTTTCTGTCGTGAACAAAAAGAAAAATAACAGCAAAGAAACTTACATAAATCCGAACACCAACAATTTTAATTTTCAAATCTTGATAAGATCCAAACTGAAACTGATCACTATAAATTATAAATAAATCATATGCAAGAAACATGTAATCATATTCATAAATTATATGGCTGACATGCATACACATTATGTAATTATATTAGGAATTAAAACCCAATCAATTTACCTTGATGGAAATTTGCAGCTACCATGACCTGTAATAAAAAACTAAAACCAATTTAGATTTAAAAAAACTTTAAAACTTGGATAAAATTCAAAAAAATAATTGAACAGAGTTTAGGGTTTCAGAACTCAAACCCCAGAATTGTGATTTTGGAGCTTAAATTGCGAGCTCCTCTCTCTCTCTCCCTCCCTCCGTCCCTCCCTCCTCCGCGGCTCTTCTCGCTGTCTCTCTCTCTCTCTCTCCCTCCCTGTTAACCTTGCGTGAAAAAAATGCCTAATCGTGCCAATTTATAGGCAATGGTATCGATAAGAGTGGGCACAAGAAAAAATTGGGTAAATTACACTAATTGCCTAACGACCAATAGTGAGGTCCAAGGAAAAAATGGGTAAATTACACTAGTTGCCTAACGGCTAAGAGTGAGGCCCAAGAAAAAATGGGTAAATTACACTAGTTGCCTAACGGCTAAGAGTGAGGCCCAAGAAAAAATGGGTAAATTACACTAGTTGCCTAACGGCTAATAGTGAGGCCCAAGAAAAAATTGAATAAATTACACTAGTTGGCTTTCTAAATCTTATTTTCCATCCATTATTTTTAATTATGTCAATTAATCTTTTATACTTTAATTGAAGTATCATATGGTTGTTCCATAAATATATTATTCAATTAAATGACAGAAAGAGGCAAGTGGATATTAATTGAATAGAAAATTAATAGATAGAACACATAGCCAACTAACCTATTAAGTCTAAGAGGTTGAGTGATACAATAAAAAAATAAGGTTATGAATTGAATTTCAACCAAAATTATAGCAGTAAAAATTTAACACTCGGTACAAAAAAAATAAGGGATTTTGTGAGGGTTGTGATTTTCACACCCCTTTTGTTTTATTGCATTTATTTATTTTTCTTTATTAGGTGATTTTGTATTTTACCTAGAGTATTTTATAAAATAATGTTTGAGTAATTTAATTAATAAAGACAATATATTTTAAAAATTTTACTTAATAAAAATAAAAAACGAGTGTAATTATAATAGAAGGAAGTGGAAATCATCACTTGACAGCTGTCATTCATTTTAAAAGTCAAGCCAATTGGAATTGAAATTTTAGAAGTTAAGCCAATTTCACAAATTCAGAATCTTTATTCTGTAAGATTTGAAACGAGATAAGCAAATCACTTGGCCGTTGAGATTCATTTACCTGTAATTTACACTTTTGCCCCGTTAGTGTGTCTGAATTGTCAAATTATTTTTTAAAGTTTTCATTTACTTAATTATATTCACTTTTTTTTCAATGTAGTCCAATCCCTAACTTTGAGTCACAAGAAAAAATTGGGTAAATTACGCTAGTTGCCTTTTCCTTTCACCTTTATTTTTAATTACTCCACTTAATCTTTTATACTTTAGTTGAAGGATCAATATGGTTGTTCCATGTATGTATTATTCAATTAAACGATAGAAAGAAGCACATGATTATTAATTAAACAAAAAATGAATATATAAACCACGTTGTCAACTAAACTATTAAATGTAAGAGGTTGAGTGATACAATAAAAAATGAAGAGTACGAATTGAATTTTAATCAAAATTATAGCCTTAAAAATTTAATACCCGGGCCAAAAAAAATAAAGAATTTGTGAGGGTCAGTGGCTTTCACACCCCTTTTGTTTTATTGTATTTATTTATTTTTCTATATTAGATGAGTTAAAATGAGTCCATTTCCTTCTAGTAGAAAAAATAAACTGATTTTTTTGTGAATATTTAAATTTTTTGCTTTATGTATAAAATTATTGTTTTCACGTGAATAAGTTGTTTAATGAGTTGGACAATCCAAAAAATAATTTAAAAACAGTCGGATTTAATTACGTATAGGAATGATATCGATTTGTAATTTAATGAATACTTTTATTTTTCTATATTAAAAGTTGTGATATAGTGTTTGCCACATTTAAAAACTAACTTACAAGGGAAGAGTGTCCAAGAAGCTGAGGGTGAAAAAAATAATTAAAAAGCAATATTTTTTATTTTTAAATAACTCATTTCAACACAATTCCAGTTGCAACAAACACCTATTTCTTAAAACTTAAAGTCGTAAAGGCATCCTATAGGATTCTTGAATTCAGTTCTGATAAGTTTCTTGAGCCAAACATTGAAATCTAGAAAAATTGTTGAGCGCCTGAGTCAAAAATCTTGAAATTGATCATCCTTCAAACGTGGTCTCTGCACGTAAGACCTAATCGATTCGGAAAAATTGCTGAGGAAGTTGGGAAATAGGGTGGCGGATGATGGCGCCGGCGGAGGTTCTCGGGCCACAGCTTCCGGACATGAAGCGGAGGGACAGCAGTGGAAGGGTTTTGAGACAGAGGTTTTGGAAACTGACCCGCACGGTATTAATTCGCTAAGGTGATATTACTTCATGGAGTGCGGAGGGGCACATGGATTAGGATTTGGGCTTAGACAACTGTTCCTAATTGGTCCTGGCCTGCCTTTTCTAGGCTTAACAAAAGTTCTTCATTTGAACTTTTATTATAAAATTGGCTTAATATGAGCCTATCATATACTCCCATTATTGATTTTAACTATTTATATTATACGACATATTTAGAATATTATTTATGTGAAAAATTATATAGGTCGAATATTAATAAACACATAATCGAATCATATGCTTCTTAAATAAAATGACGGCCTAAAAATTATACTCGTGACTCGGTTAAAAATGTTATCAGTTATATGACAATCGATTCAAATCACTAACATTAGTTAGGGAAACTCACATCGAGCCAACTTTACAGTATAGTTCTAA
>BRYE01000023.1:32416929-32419429 GCA_030159115.1 Actinidia arguta var. hypoleuca
ATAGCCTAACTGTTCTTTGTTGTCTCAAATGCCATGAAACCAAAATGGGTAATAATCCAATGGTAAGACATACTTGGCAAAGAAAGAACCAAAAACCGGGGGAAAAAACTATTGACAGCCGTGGCGATCAGAAGACAGACCACTGACGTAAGATAGTTGGAGCAAACTGATTCAACCTGCAGGCACTTCAAAGATGAACTAAGTGTCATGGGATTAGTTCTTGAACGCCTCGACTTGTGCGGTCTTGGATATATTTGCTATCAAAAGATGCTAAGTAAGCCTAAGACAACTGAAAGAAAAGCTGAGGAAGTAGTAAGGAAAAAAGAGAGCTAAAAAGAAAAGCTTGAAGAATGCTTTTAATGTATTCACAATCGATTGCTTGGTGTTTGGATGCTTACAAATGAGGGGATATCTCCTATTTATACATGTTTAAGTATCTAGAATATTCTACCAACATCTAGGGTATTCTATGTACAAAACTTTCTAAAGAAGTTTTCTTAAGGAAGCTTCTCCCATGTCCTAGAACCTTCCACACATCCCCAATATTTACACATGTGAGGTAAATTCTAGAACCATTTTCAAAATTCCCCTTGCGAAGGAATGCCCAGAAATAATCTAGAATGTTCTAGATTTGGTGAGAACTTTAACTCTCCCATGGGCTCAATATTTGGGTCATTTTGGTAGGCTTGTAACAAAAGCCAACAAAGAATGGGCCAAGGACCTCTAGAAGGCAAGAAAAGACTTGATGATCTTATGTTCCCAAATACCAATGCACCCCTCCAAACCGCACGATGTGGGAATCTTGAAACAAGCGAATCTCAAAGCAAGATCGTTCGGCTTAGAATGCATTCGAACGACAAGAAAAAAGATATTTTGGGCAACCAAGGAAAAAGGGTTGCAACACACTCAAGGACTAATAAACTACAATATTGAAGTACCGTGAAAACTTGCATGGCCCCATGGCTAGAATCTGTAAATAAGGCTTCAGTGTTCAGATTGGTTCCATTATCTGCACATTATGTACTTAGATATCCCTTTCGTTGTTGCTAAAACGGATTTAATCTGACAATTAAACAAAAGCACTTGTACAATTACACAAAATCATACAAAATGTGATTTTGGATGTCAGTAACACCTCTTACTCAATTTCTCTCAGAACAAGTAATTTACATCAAAAGAAGAAAATCATCTACTTTTCAGCGACATTTTGTACAGATTCAAAGAGCAAATTCGTCCATCCGCCTCCTGAACTATTCTTTCGCTCTAAATTAGCCGTTCAAACCTCTTAATCGTGCAATCAGTTCATCCTACCCATTTGATTCATTCCATGTCAAGAATATACCGAGTCACAAGTGTCAAAAAACGAGGGAATCGGCAACAGCTTAAGAATTCTAAAAAAAGCAGATGAAGTGTTTTCGATACTTGCTTTCTTTTCCTTCAAAAGAGCACGGAGTCTATCTACAGTCAACCTTTGGAAATCCTTGTTCAGTACACGGGTTCTAGATCCTTCTACATGATCAAAAAGCATTTAGATATTAAGAATGACAATAGTAATATAAATGTAAATGTAAATTCACAAGCAATTGTATCACATAGATGTTTCAAACATCATTTGAGTTTTGTCCAAGAAAGAATGGACCTAACACTTCTTTCTAGAAGCGTCATTTGCAGCTGTACCCTTTGCGTCCTGGGAACTGGAATCTCCCTTCTGTTTCTTAAGCAGGAGAGACCTAATCAGTATGTTGATTTGGTTTGTCTTTATCAACTGGTCCTCTGAACACACAACAGGAAAATGTCACATCTTCTAATTTCCGATATAAATGATTTTTAAACCAAACTCCATATGGTGGAAAAGCAGTCACAAAACTCACAGCCAATGTTGAACATTATGAGTCGAGATGTGAAGGCACCCCAAATTCAATGTAAACAGGGAAAAAATAAATGCCACATTCAAGGTCCTGTATCGAAGGATTGAAACATTTGGCCTCTCAAAGAATATAACAACTTCAGATTATGCGGTTACCAAACATAATTTCAGGTAAGAAGGCCCTTCCAACTAGATATATCTTTTTTTCTTTTCTGATAACTAGACAATAAATAGGATGATAGGCCCAAGAAAATAGCAGAAAATATTAATATTAGATAAAATTTCTTGCCGCTCCATTTTATGAAGGGAAAGCAAGTTTATTAAAAACAGGCACTCTTTAAAGATTAAATATATCCATGAATTCACACACTGCAAACACTGAATCAAAAGGAAAGGTGGGAATCAGAGTACATGATTATAGTGGCTTGAACAGCATTCGGACAAAACAATTAAAATCTCAGTGATTTGGTAATAGCAATTCCCACAAATCAAAATGGACATAGAGCATCTATGCCAATACATTATAAAGAGAGAACACCCGTTTTGTATAGACCCAAATTTGAAGTTGTGAAACATTTTCGCTTTTACCCAAATTATCCAAAGAAAATTCCGTAATGTTCTCCTTCACCAGTT
>BRYE01000023.1:32424429-32426929 GCA_030159115.1 Actinidia arguta var. hypoleuca
TAAGATTGGTACTTGGTACGTTTTGATCTCACTCCCTTGACACTTGACAGTGCCGAAGTGTTTGTCCTGCTTAAAATGAATGCGAATAGCCGAAGCGGACGAGGGAGACTGACGTGTGGTGATGCGTTTGTGCTTTGCCAGCTCGGTTTGGTTTCTCTCTCAAATTTAGGCTGTATTTGTATAAAAAAATTTGTGAGAAAAAAATAAATGATCAAATAATTTTAAATGGTTGGATCGTCAATTTTTTTGTTTTAGATTAAAAACAAAAATATCCCTTAAATCATTCATTTTTTGTCCATCTAATTCCTAAAGTACTAACTTGATTCACTTAATCCTTCAACTATTCAATTATAGTTAGTTAAATTCTTAGTGTAATTATAAAATTATAATTGCAAGTCCAAAAGATTTTGCGAAAAAACCCTTTTAAGTACAAAAAAATTTCTTTTAATTCATTTTAATACTCGTTTAGCCTTTTTTAGTATCAGAGCCGACCACACCTACAATTTTGTTACATCCGAGCAAGCTGCCTGTAACAATTTTGTAGAAATTCGGAGGCTGTTTTGGACTTTCGTTTGCCATCCAACTGGCCCGTTTTAGCGTTGTTTATACCATTTTTGGGTCTAAATCTATACCCCAAGCGTCCAAAACTGTCCATTCCGATCTCCCAATCCAAACAGGTGAATTTATGCTGCAAGGTCAAGTATCCCATCCAACTGTTCTGTTGCTCTTGCTGCTGCTGTTTTCAGTGTGGAACTTTGTGCTTTGATCTTTTGTTTCTGTTCTTCTGTTTTTGCTGTATTTAATTCTTGATGTAGCTGTCCTTTTTGATATTACTCCACCCTTGATGGGCTTACTTTACGGTGGATATGTAGTTGTTTTCTTCGTCGCAGTTTCGTCCCACATGGACAAGATAACAAAAATGAAGAGAGAACGGGAGGTTATAAAATCGTTTGTCCATTGTCAAGTGAAAATCATACAGCCACATAGTGAGCACAAAGCAAACTATTCTTTCGCCTTCTATGCCAATTTTTGGAAGGATCTCTCCTTTATGGGTAAGCGCATAGTGAGGTGAACAACACACTGGCGAGTATATACTAGTTAGACATCAATGGCATCAAGAATCTTGTCAGAAATATGTGCAATTTCTTTTTGTTAAATCAAAATCATTCTCTAGGGTACACTTGCATTATCGGACAACTGGTCTCTTATACAGTACATGGACCTCATCATTGTTTCCAAGGTATCTTTAGCCAGCTGAAACTTCGCATCCATTTCTCCAGCATTGGACTGTGCATCGTTCTGAAGCTGCACTGTAATTGTTAACATGTCTGTTTATTTTTCAGGTCATCACATATTTATGTACTTCACACACTCAAAGTTCAGCATATTGCTTGGATACCTTCAAGTTGATAACTGCAACAGGTTCTGTCAGTTCTTCGTCCTGTTTGCCATATTCCATGTCGTAGCCTTTAGGAGGGGCAAGATAACCTGAACATGATATACAGAACATTCAAAAAAATTCCAGACCCTTGTATCCTACAGCAGATCAACGTGATGACACATATCGTAATAAAATTTCTGAGCTTATGCAATTCGCAAAAACGTAGCTCCTGCAACATAACGAACGCCAACCCACACAAGCTGTCCAGAGTGGTTACTTCCAATAACACCATGGCCTGCGCGATTTTGGGAGGAAGCGACGCCCACATCCACATTCACCTTGCATACACCATGAGGAGGTTTCTCCCAAATATCGCAATTACCAGAGCTTAGAGGAAACATGATTGCTATTTTCTAGAATACATTCATGGAAATCAGCCAAAGCTTTACGACAAACAAATCCAGGATCCACCAACACAGGCAAGCAGGAATGCCCAAAGAGTACTCAAAGAAGACCGCCAATCCGTAATAGAGCCAAAAGAATCCAAGACAGGGGGTCGGAATTGAAAAGGGAAAGCAGCCAAACATTTTGAGCTTCAGCACAATGCAACAACAAACGACATAGAGACAACTCCTCAAATCCACACCGTTTTCTTAAGAGACAAAATCGAACAATGATCGCAGTCTATCATTCAATAGTTTCCACACAAACATTTTGATTGTTGGTTGTATTTTCCTGCCCCATAAATCTTTCCAAATTTGAACCATAGAATCTCTATTGCGGGATTCACCTCCCACCCTGCTTCACCTGTTAGCCAGCAAATATCTGGTTGAATCATACGCTGAATTGAATGAAAAATTACCATCCTTGCCAAACCCTAAGGTCTGGCATTCTAAATAAAACTCACTGGAATTGAAGGATTAGCTCAGCATTTGGCTCATAAAACGTTTGGTTAACATCAGTTTTCCAAGAACATGCAACTTGGTCAATCAAAGCTGATACTAACAAGATTTCATATCCGAATCCCAAGTCTCTTTATTTCCAAATTTAAAGCTTACTCTCTTCATTTCATATGAGCTTAAGTTTTTGGCAGGATGGACTTTTTTGGGATTCGGATTA
>BRYE01000023.1:32444429-32446929 GCA_030159115.1 Actinidia arguta var. hypoleuca
GTGGAGGTGGAGTTATTCTCCTTCACAACTTCTATAATTGCGTGATATTCCCCATATAGCAATCTCTACTCTAATATATCCGGGATATATTTTCATAGTTGCTCGTTCGAATATTACGTTGTATTTTTCTTCCACTGTTCTTCGTTCTCTAATTATTAAAGGATCGCTCCCCCATTATAAAAATGTACGATTTAATATTTGCATACACGCATAGATAGCTCTGCTTTTTCACTGCTTAACTTATCATCGCCATCACGTTTGTTCTAAAATCGAAATAAAAGAGCAATTCTGACTGTATTATTATTTATTTATTTTTTAAATCCTACAAACTCCACCCTTCAACCGACACTCCCCTATTCTTGTGAAGGAAAATTGTGCATTAATGATTCCATACTTTACAAAATATAGCTTCGGCTATCATTCTTTGCTGTCTAAAGTAGGATGCATGCATCTCAACCCCCTTTTTTGTGATACGACTGAGAGCGATGGTCGACGATTCAGTACTTGCAACGTTAACTTTTCACATATAATTATTAGTTGTCTGAGTTAGATTTGGGATACAGTGGACGGCACCTTTGAGTACTATTTTTTTATTTATTTTAATGATTTATGTTGTGGTAAAAATTTAGACGAACAACCAACAGTCAAAATTATTCTTCGGTCTCGGCACTGGACTTCGGCATAGACTTGGGTGACCTGCGCAGTAAACAAACATAATTGGTCAGGGTGAGGCCACTCAAAACCTCTCCAGCGTATGAATTAGACTAAGGTGACCAAAAGATAGTCCGAAGCTATATGGGCGAGCACAATAATAAAAATATTTGCGGTGCTTGTGTTGAGTGTATCTTTTCATTATGGGGGAGCGACCTTTTATATAGGTGGATTCGGGAGATCCGTGTGAAAATAATTATGAGAATAGCCATATTTGGGAAGTATATCCCTTAAATCTAAGAGAGATCATAAGCGATTATCATACAGAGAGCAACTCATAATTATAGGAACCGTGATGAAAATATTCTCCAATAGAGGCGGGATTCTCGTGGATGCGGATTCCGATCGAGTGGAGCAACCAAGAAGGACTCTGGGGTAGGAATCCATGTGGATATAGAACTCTATTAGAGATGGTCTTTGAAATGGCAATGTGGATGTTATTGCCTAAAGGCGAGCTGGATAAAGGCATATCCATATATTTGCAAAATGATCTTTTGACGATAATACTATGGGCGACCAGGGCTATATCGATATTTATGGCGATATGCTCTGCTCATTATAAATGGGTGATTATTTTACTCACAGCAATTTAAATATTTATATTATAAACATTAATAGTTATTTTATATTAAGATTAATGAGTATAATTTTATGTTATATTTATGGATGAAATACACTGATCACCCCTGAGGTTTCATATTAATACACAAAGTACCTTTGATATTTAAAAAATTACAATGACCTCCCATGAGGTTTGCATTTAATACAAATGCCCCCTGATATTTGATAAATTACACTGACTACCCCTGAGATTATGGGTTAATACACAAAGCCCCCCTGAGGTGGTCAGGGTATTTTAAGGGTATTTTGTGTATTAAATCAAAATTTCAGGGGTGGTCAGTGTATTTTAGAAAAAATATGTTACAAGTTTCAAACCTCAAATAAGGTCATTTTAATTTTTTAAACGTCAGGGGTGCTTTGTGTATTAAAGGCAAACCTCAGGGAGGTCATTGTATTTTACCCTATATTTATTTATTAAATTATAAAACAGTAGTGGACGAATATTAATTTGTGTTTGATTATTATAATTTTTTATAATATTATTTTTTACGATGATTTTTATAATAAAATGATTAAGATTATCAAAATGAAGTATAAAATACTTAAACTCCACCTTGGAGAGGAACTGAGCCCTAAATTTAGGAGTAATTACACTTTATTTTATGGGAAGCTGCTAATGCCACGCAACCTATTTATGGAGTCTGAGGTAACATATCGGTAATGTTAGGGATGGTAAATCCACCCAAATTTGAGTGGCCCTGATCGAATTGCCCATTTGGGTATGAATTTTATCCGATTCTTTGCCCGAATGAGGAATGTAAGGTAAGAAAAGTGATTTTTTCGGTTAGGGTATGAGTTAGATATGATTTGACGCCCTCCATACCCAAACCAACCCGAATCATACCCGAACACATTTTTATTTATTATTTTATGTGTGTGTATGTGTGTGTGTGTGTATATATATATATATATATATATATATATATATATTTAATTTGGTTATCTTTTGTGTTCTCAAAAAGGAGTATATAATGCTTGAAATAATTAGAAAAACATAAAAAAGTGTAGGAGCGATTTTTTTTTTCTTTTCTCCATGGTGATTTCTATTTATTCTTTACCTTTATAATGTTTTGCTCAAATCAGCAAGAGGGGGTAGCATTCAACAATGGTTGGAAGACCCATAATCTAGATCAGCCTTGTTAGAAAACCAAGGAAATATCCTTCGTAA
>BRYE01000023.1:32451929-32454429 GCA_030159115.1 Actinidia arguta var. hypoleuca
ATTGATTTATTGTTTATTTAGAACATTTAAAAGTTTTACAATATTTGTTTTTTATTTTATTCTTAGGTTAAGAATTAGTGAAATTTTACTAAAATATTTACAACAGGATTGGTAAAATAGTGAGATTTGTGCATCTTTTTCTCTCCCCCTACATTACATATTTTTACCCATGCTCTTTTGTTTTGGAACAAATAACTTTACCCAAAAAAATAAAAAAATAAAAAAGAAATTGGTAAAAATTAACTAAAACATATAATTTAATGAAATTTAGAAAGTAGACCACCTTAGTTGAGAGGTTGCCGAAGTTGGCCACTAGCTAGATACTGGAGGTGAGGTAGAGTTAAAAGTAGAGAGGTTGTCGGAGTTGATCAATGGCTGAAGCGGGGAGGTCACTTGTGGTATTTTTTCCGTAGCAACGATTGTGACATGGTGTGCGACCCTAATGGATAGTTTTGTCTAAGAAAAAAATTATTGTCCTTTAATTAATGGGTGATTGTATTTTTACCCACAAAATTATCTCTAAACTTTTTTTTTTTTTTATAAATTTCAGTAACCTTTCTTATATTTTGTGACAAATACAGTTATCTCTTTCTATTTTTTTATTTTGATAAATTTCATTAACCATTCTTATATTTTTTGACAAATACAGTTATCTCTCTATATTTTTTGAAATAACACTAACCTCTCTTACTTTAAAATTATTATCAAGATTCCACATGGAGCTAATTTATTGGTAAAATAACAAGATTGATCTTATTTTTTAGCTTTTATATTTTTTTTTATCAAGATTGCAATGAATTTGGATAATAAATATTTATTTAAATACACTTTGATTAGGAGCATTTAAAAAAAATACTTACAATAAAAAAAAATTAAAATTGAGTAGTTTACAAATAAATGGTATTTTAAAAAAAAAGATAAATTTTTTTATTTTAATTAGCGTGTTAAGAAAAAAATTAGAATACTTAATTTTAAAAATAATCTTATTAGTTTTGTCAAAAAATTAGCTATAATAGATAATCTTAATAATAGTTTTAAAAATAATGAAAATCAATGTCATTTTATAAACTATAAGAGAATAACTATAATTGTCAAAGCCTCAAGAAATTAGTGAAATGTTTCAAAATTACAAAATGGGACTAGAGACATTTATTGGGTTCAAATAGAATCACCCTAACCTTTGTTTTTACGGTTCCCAACTCTGGTAGTTATCTGTTCTTGAGATAATTAGTTAATTAATTTAGCTGTCGTGTTAAGAAAGGCAAAGCCACGGGTTAAACGTGGACTGACTTTATCGGGTACTTTTTTTTTCGGAATCTACGGAAAAGATAATAAAGGAAGTTTGAGAGAATCTATAAAGGGCATATATAATTTTCTTTTTCTTTTTCTTTTATTAGTTAGTACAATAAAAAAATAATGAGAATGAAACGAATCTTTCATTGTTCCATATAAAATAGGAAACTCTTATTTATTGTTTAGGCTAGTTTTATCTTGAGTCTTTTTTTAGTGATTTTGATTTTGATCTTTTTTTATTATTAATTTTTTGGGTGAAATACACTGACCACCCATGAGGTTCCAAGTTAATACACATAGCACTCCTGGGGTGGTTAGTGTATTTTAGGAGTATTTTGTGTATTAAACTAAACCTCAGGGATGGTCAGTGCATTTTAAGAAAAAATTGTTACTAGTTTCAAATTTCATGGGAGGTCATTATAATTTTTTAAATGTCAAGTATACTTTATGTATTAAAGGCAAATCTCAGGGGAAGTCATTATATTTCACCCTAATTTTTTTATATCATTTGATCACAATTTTGTATTCTTTTTTGGCTATTTTCAACAAAAAAAGACTTTGAAACTATAAGTCTTATAATTGAAGACTTTGACTAAAAGAATCTTATTAGATAGATTTTTTTTATATAATCGACAAAATATTTACTAAAAACAAAAAAATATTTTTACTTCACAGATAACTATTTTTTTTTTTGTCTTTAGTTGATTTTTTTAATTTGAATAAATTTTAAAAATTTGTATATTCCTCTAAAATTTGGGCCTTACTACAGCATATGTGAAAATTTATAAAGGATCTAGCTTGTCTGCATTTATACATGTGCAATTTAAATATTTAGGATCTTGTTTGGGCATCTTTTGATGATTCAAATTGTAAAATACTGTAGACGTCGTAAATATCAATATTGTCAAAAGTTACGTTGATTGAGCACAATTAAATATCTTGATATAAATTAATATCGATCGACTATTGATCTATAACTGATCAACATCTTTATTTATAGTATTTCATCGATAAACTATTTGGATTATCAAAATAAAAGCTTCCAAATGCTTGGACTATACAATTTTTTTTTTACAATCCTGGTCGATTTGTAAATTGGTTTGTAAAATAAGTTTCTAAATGCTTGGACTGTACATTTTTTTTTTACAATCTTGGTCCATTTGTAAATTGGTTTGTAAAATACTGTGTCATCTGTAAGTGTTGGTAT
>BRYE01000023.1:32489429-32496929 GCA_030159115.1 Actinidia arguta var. hypoleuca
GCTACAGTTATTGTAGATATTGACGCACACAATAAAACGACATCGTTTTAATACACATAAAAAAAATAATATCATTTTGATAACATTTGCAGTAAATATTTATAATGACGGTAGACTTCGCCATTGTTTTATTTGCCATATGTCAGGCTATGACAGTGCGTACACAAAATGCGTAAGGTTTCGTGCGTAAGCCTAGCATTTTCCGTGTTGTAAGTTGTTATAGATCCTACCTCACATGTTCAAGACACTTTTTAGCCAGTCTCAAAATCACCATGAAGCTCAAAAACCTTTGTCAAAAGGTACAAAATATTTTATGGATTTTTCTTTAAGAGAGAATTATGAAAATCTTAAAAATATATTTAAATTTTTTTTAATTAAAAATAAGAATATTTATTTATTGAGTTTTTGAGATTTGTCTCGTCAAGAAAAACTTAAAAAATATAAATTTATGATAGTACGGTTAAATTTTTTAGTAAAGATAAAAAAATTCAAAAATAAAGTAATTAAAAAATCTAAAAAAAAACTAACTCGAATTGAGCCTAAACAATTTAAAGTAAAAATAATCTCTTCTGATGTGAAAAATTGATTTGTAATGATAACAGTATATATATTCTAAAAAACTGAACCATATCAAAATGACTTTTTTTATGAATAGTAGGATTAATTTCACTGATCTTCTTTGAGGTTTCTGATAAATACACTCACTTCTCATGTAGTTTTAAAAATAATATTAATAGCTCTTACTTTTGAAATTAATATCAAGATTTCTCTCTAAATATAATTTTTGTGTAAAAATAATAAACTTGACACTTGATTTAAGACTTTTAATTTTTTTTTAATACAGTCATTATAATAATAAATATTTTATTTTTTAAAAAAATACTATTTATTTATAAACTACTCTATTCTTAATTTTCATCAATAATTTTTTTTAAATAATTGATCTAAGTTATTTATTTTTTAATTTTACTAATGAAAATGTACTTAAAAAATAAAATTTTATTATCAAATTTATTTTAAAAAAATATTATAAATATTTTATTTTTAAGTGCTCCTAATCTAAATATACTAAAAAATTAACTTTGTTATTAATTTATTTTTAAAAAATTGATAAAGAATGCTTAATTATTTTAATTAGTGTATTAAAAAAATTATTTTCAATACCCTAAATCAAAGAAAAAATTATTTCTAGAAGGGAATATTGACAGTAGATTAAAAAATAATCAAGATTGGTGCTATTTCTGAAATCACAAGAAATATATCTGTATTTGTCAAAACTCTTAGTGTCATTTAAATTTACCATAAATAGTATTAGATAAATGCATAAAGCATTTGTATTTTTCACAAAATATCTTGTCAGGCCCATCTCAATTATCCATCGATTAGGATGGTCGGACACTCGACACGCTTGATAATTGATTCAATTTTTGACGAGAGATCCAATCTTACTCTGATACTATGTGTCAGATTTTGCCTATCTTTTTTCGTAAAACTCAAGTATTAAGAAAATGAGAACATAAATCTTATAGAGAGTATAAAAGGACTAAAATTGGACAATACGGGACATTATTAAGATGGAGAAATGCATAAATATCCTCCCTCTCAAAAAAGAAAAGAAAGAACCGCGCACACACAAAAAAAAAGATCTTTCGTACACAAAAAATCTCCACACATGATTTTGATGGACCGGGCCTCTCCAAAAGTGATAGATAATTATAGCCTTTGTGAGGTTATGAGCGTTTGATGTTGTGTTCGGTACCGACGCCCATCATGGTTCGTTTCACTTGTGCTATATACCCAACATACCAACATGGAGAGAGAGAAAGACGGGATGAGGAGAGAAAGAGTAGGGATAACAACGGGGCAGTTTTAGGATGGATTCGTCTTAACCCGATTAAGAAAATTATCTCTCACTCTCGTTTCAAACCCGTGACGGGTTGGGACGGGATATTCCATACCCGTCCCGCCCCACTCAACTCAACCCAACCCAACTCAACCCAGATTATTTTTTATTTTTAATCATATATATATATATATATATATAATATGGTATAATTAAAAAAAGAGATAATTGTCAATTTATAATTAATCGGGGCGGGAGCGTCAAAATTCAAACTCGTCCCAAGTTTTAATTTTTCTCTCATAACTCATTTCGAACTCGTTTATTTTTATTCTAAACCCGTCTTATTAGGAGCGGGACGGGACGGGACGAGACCAATTTTTTCGGGATAATTACCATTCCTAAGAGAGAGGAGGCCCGACAAGCTAGGTCTACCATAAAGTGAGTCCCCTCCATAAAAAACGCACGTGCAAGCGCAATTATTACTCCCCACACCACAACTCTAGTCCACTTTGGGTGGCACCACGACTTGGATTTCATGTTGTGGAATCGTAAAGTATATGGATGACGATTTTTAAAATCTAATTGTTTTTGGCAACTGATATTCGATTCAAAACATCGATTAATTTTTAGGGGAATCAATTAAAATTATTTTTGGTCAAATATTTTAACAATATAAAAAAAAAAGTAAATAAATATAAGAGTATTTGAAAAATTTTAATTAATAAAAAAAATATATAATTAGAAAAAATAGAGGCTAAAAAAATGAAAATTACTTCCAAATTTATTGACTCCATTATTTATGAAAAAAAATCTTATTCAAATCTTATTGACCCGCACTATCTGACTTACACTTCAACAAAAATCTTATTCATTGCCAAATGACGCGATCCATTTCTTTTCATCCCCATACTTTGGCTCTACTATAAACCAAAACACCCCTTCCTACAACAAGATTTACCAAGTGGTTGGTGAACCAAAATGAAGGGCGTATTTGTCATTTCATGGAAACCATGGGTATTGTTGGAAATTGGGATTTGATGGATTGTGTATAAAATAGACAACATAAGTTCTGCCACCCCAATACCACCTTCATTAGTCCCTCTTTGTTCTTGTACAATTTTCATCTTCCATGGAAGAAGCTATGAAGGAATTGCAGCTACTTCCTTCTTCATCAACGAACCCATCACGACCGTTGGATTCGTCGGTTAAATTCAGATCAACCGGGGTGGATACGTTTGGTGGCCCATCCCTAGATCTTCAATTGTCAGCTGACTCTAGGGGTGTTGAGGCGATGAAATGGCAAGCGGCGGAACAAATTCACCTGGCAACCGTGGAAAAGGCGTATGCGGAGCGTGTGAGGGAGCTCAGCAGGAGAGAGATGGAGTTGGCAGAGTCAGAGTTTGTGCGCGCCAGGCACATGTGGGAGAGAGCTCGTGAGGAAGTTGACAAGGCTGAGAGAATGAAGGAGAGGTCGACTCACGGGATAAACTCCACGAGCACGGAGATCACTTGCCAATCTTGCAGGCAAAAGTTTCGACCTTAATGCTCGTATATAGCACTCAATGTTGTAAGCATGGAATTAATCTCTCGGCCCATCTTACAATTTTCACAGTAGAACATTCATAATTTAAAATTCGTATGTTTTCAAGATTTTCACGTGATTGTATGATTCAGAGTGCATTGCAATATCGAGACATAAATTATTTAAGCGTAGAGGAATTGTGATCTATTAATTCTTGGATTGGACAATTCTAGGATTTTTTTCCTTAAATTTTTGTTATTAATTAGGAGAAACACTATGATCCAAGAATTTGAACAAAGAAAAGTTAATAGAATTCAAAATGAATGATGCTTATTCACACTCACGTAATTAAGTGAATCTGAACCATTCATTTTGAATTATAAACCTTGCAATGTTAATTAATTAGCCATAATTCAACATTATGATAAAATTGGAAATCTTTTGAATTTAGTACTTTTGAATATTTAGAAATGAATCATCCATTAGTACGATCCTTGATGAGTCAATTAGTATTGGTACAATTGTTCAAACTGAGGACTCAAGATGGGGTCATGACGTGGATACTGGAATAAAAAACAAACCAATTCACCAACAACAAGACATGGTAGCTGTTAACAATTTGTGCACAACTTGTTAGATTTCAGCTGATAAGTATCAAAAAGCCAAACAAGCCACTCGTCCTGAGGTCATGACACATGATCCAGGGGAGGCTAAGAATCAGAAAATACTGTTTTGCAATAACAAGAATGGTTACAATCCACAACATAGCAAAGGAAACTAAATTGCTTATAGCACAAGATTTACGTGATATGATAATGTGCCTATGTTACAGCAGAAAATACAAAAAAAATAAGACGTGACAGGTCTGAGTTTGCCACAATTTCTGTCTTTGTTCGTGGGTTAAAAACAATTTAAAATGTTGAAAAAAAATATTTTTCGAGAAATTCTATTTTGATATTTTTTAACTTTTGTTTTTGAATAATCAATTTTAACGTATGTTCAACTACAATAAACACTGACAGATCATCAAAATTTGTCCTTCCACATTGTGCCAATGCCATTGTATAATGAATTATTGAGACAGGGTTCATATTTGAATTTGAGGTCGATATATATATGTTGAATTCTTGTGTAACCACACATGAATAATGCAAAAAGCTTTTCTCATGTCATTGTTCTTAGTACAGACAAACTAGTAGTCCTCTTCCTATTTTACATGATTACACAATAGGATCTATAAATATTTTCATTTTTTTTGTGTGAACGCTAGTTAATTAATGAGGAACTTTTGTTTTATTTTTTCCAAATCAACTATTTAATAACATTACTTTTTGGTGGGCTTATACATGTCGTTAACTTCATGTCCTCCGTATTATTTTTTGGACGGAATTTGGCAGAGCGAGAATCCTAATCTATAAAAAAAAAATTATAGTTTATCCAATAAGCCCATTACATGATGTTCATTTTTCTCCTATTGGTTCCAAATTGCTTTGCTATTTTCTTTCAACTATTTCATTTCATCTCTAGTCATCAATGGTAGATTAAATTTACAAATTTGACTCCACATACGATTCAAGATCATGTGTTGGGCCAATGTCCATACAAGACGTTGTCCTCACTTTAAACGAGTTCTCTGCTTATGAACGGTGAGATTGATCCTCAAATTAATCTTTCCGGTAAATCGAATACAGAGTTACATATAAAAAAAGAATGATTCAGTGGGAGGATAAGAATTGTGCCAAGAAATGTGATGGTAGTTGTGCACACTGAAAAGAATCAAGAAGGGGCAGGGAATAGTGGAGGATTTTTTTTGTCATGCGAAGAAGATCAAATTATAGCCAAACTTACTTTTGAAGGTGGGAAAGTTTCAGATCATGGAGGATTCAGAACTCTCACCATCAAGAAATGTCATAAACGATTTCGCAATAAATTACCTTACTTTATGCCCCGTTTGGGATTTTTTTTTATAGTTTAGATAGTTGATTTGGTTTTCGAAGTTTTTCGGGTTTTTTATTGTTTAATTAAAAATTCATATTTATCCGATTTTCTCTTGATGAGAGAAGTCGAAAAAAATATTTTTTTTTAATCTAATTTTAAAAAAAGTTTATTAAAAAAAAATTTTAATTAAAAAAAGTAATGTAAAAATTATTTATTTTTGTCTTTAATTAACTTTTTCTAAGTTAGGTGAATTTTTTTATATTTTAGACTTCTCTAGTTAAGAGAAATCGAAAAAATAATGATCAAATAGTACAAAAATTTCACTAAAAACGAAGAAATTCAAATAAAAAAAGCTATCCCAAAGTGAGCCATAATGTAAATTTGGGCCCTGGACTCGGACTACTTTCAGGCTTGAACTCGGGCTTAGATTCAGGCCCAAATTATTTCGGCCTTTTTGGTTGGCGTGTCAACTTTTAGAAATATCCAGATTTTCGGAAAGAGTAAGAGACCAAAATATCTTTTTTGGCTTAATTTCACAAATAATAACCTCTAAATTATTTTTTATTACTTTCATTATTTTATCTAAATTATGAATTATATTGGCCCATTAACTATTTAATTGTATCACTTATATCCTTTCTATTACTAATATAGTTAAAATAGTGATAAAAATCGATCGCGTGTTGTCCATGTATTTAAATTAAATTTTCTTATGTCTAAATATTTTTATTTTTAAAAAAAAATTAAGTCAACGCTCTATTTAAAAATTTATTAATAAATATTAAGTTTATTCTTTGCTGAATAAGCCTGTATATGGAGTATTTATTAAAAATAATGATATTTTAAATATAAGGACATGTAACTTAATTACATAGACAAATATATTAGTAATAGAAGGGGTGTAATGATACAATTAAATAATTAAAAGAGTTAATATAATTTTTTTAAGATAAAAAAATAAAAATAATAAAAAATAATAATTTAAAAGGTGTGTATGAAATTAAGCCATTTTTTTTTTATCTCAATCAATAAAGGAATCACCATAAAATTACTTAATCAAGCCAGCGAGTAGTAGCCAAATCTCTCTCCTCCTTCATCTCTCGCTTCCAGAACAAACTCTATGACCTCAAGTTCTTCCTTAAAAACCCTAGCCTTCTCCGCCTTGAACAAGCCTCTCGCAATCGACTCTGGTGCGTCTTTTGCGACTCCGACCTCGACGAGGTCGGTAGCTCTTTTGCCTGGTACGTCAGTCTTCGCAATTCCTCTGTTACAGTATGTTTGGTTGCTGAGAAAACGTAGGAAAATAGAAGAATTCGAAAATGTCGACAAAAAATTACAATTATTACGCTTTCTTTGCTTGCGCAAGTACAATAATTTCGTTTTGATTGAGGCTCCGTTGCTATGTAACGACATCTCCAATCCTTTCATCAAACCTCTTTTTTGCATCAAATTTATTTTTGATAATGTGATATTCTGTTCAGGCTCCATTTGGTTTTTGAATGAACAAGTGAAAAGGAAAAGTAACGTAAATTTAACACGCTTGACAATGTTTTTCATGTGGAATTTTGTATTTTATGATGACTCCAAGAATTGAGTTAAGGCGTCGGCATCTTATTTGCGCTTTGTTTTGTGTTCTCAAATTTGTGCTTTGAATTTTGTGATTAGTGGTAATGCAATTAACCACCTGGCAAATCATTTGAAGAATTTAAAGAATTTTCTGTGGAAGTACGGTGGTAAGATGGATCAAGTGGATTCCTTTAGGATTTCCAAGGAAGATCTAGCTAAGGTATTGACTTTTAGATATCATGCAGTTCATGGTTTTAGAGATTTATTATGTTTTGTGGCTTAGTTGTTTGTTTCATTCTGCATATTTTGCATCGGACGAATGTGTTGTGCTTGGCTGGCTGTTTAACGGATGTTGCTCAAGTAGATGTTTTTTATAATTTAGAAGTTGAGAATCTCTAGAAAAACAGCAGGCATATTTATTTCATTATGAGCTTTTCTTCTTTTAATTCATTGCCGACTGGTTCGCTAGATACAGGTGAGTTGACAAGTGTCATGTATTTGGCTTTGGTTCAGGCCTTCTTGCTTTCTACTTGCACATGTTGGGAAACTTGCCTGTAATATATGCAAACTATAGCAATACAGTTATGTGAATTGCGATAGAAGCTGCATTATTTGTATTTTAAAACCGTTT
>BRYE01000023.1:32569429-32571929 GCA_030159115.1 Actinidia arguta var. hypoleuca
TTGTCTATGCTAGTTGCTATGAGTGTGCAATGCATGGGATCTTCCATATTTACAAGAAGACGCACAGCTTGTCTTCCCACTAAGTGGCTTGGGGTTGAGGACAAACCGATCCATTTTTATGTAGCGTTTTCTTTTTAGAATTCAACAATATATTTTCTTCAATAACAATTCTTAAGACTTTAATCTCGTTTGCATTAAGTTAAAAAAAAATAATGCCACTCATTCGAATCATTAATTGTTAACTGGACGACGGTGTAGTCCTCCGGTAGTGATTATAAATGGAGGAAGGGGTGGATTTGGGTATGCATGGGTGGTGGTTTGAGAATGGAAGTGGAGGCGTAGTTAGTTCGACAGGAGTGTGTTGAACGGTGGCAACGACGAGTGCTTAAATGTATTGTTTTTAATCTGTCCTTAGTACACATTTTGTATTCCCCAATACCCTCATCTTCAACCTTACAAAACCAAACCCTAACCCTAGCCCTAGCCTTTGCCACCTATGGCCAATGTCACTATCTCATTTGGCGCCCAAGCTCGTCACCTTAATGCCACCATCGGCCACCGCAAACCAACCCAGTTCCTTTCCTTCGCCACAATCTGTCTTTTTTCCTCTGTGAACTAAAGCCCATGTTTGCCAAATCTGAAACATCTCTCTCTCTCTCGGTGGGTATTTCACAAGGGTATTAAGGAAGTGGCTGTGAGCATGTTGGTAGTGACAGATGATAGGGGTAGGGGTAGGGGTAGGAGGTGGATATGGCTAGGTATAGTTGTGGAGAAGGGTTAGGGTGGTGGGAGAGCTATGGTGGTTTTGGCAGCAGTGGTGGTGGAGATGGCTAGGTCGAGTGGTGGAGGGGGCTAGGGTGGTGGGATAGCCATGGTGGTTTTTGTGGCGGCAAAATGTAGGCGAGGTGGAGATTGAGACCTAAAGGGAAATCCCATTTAGGGTTTGTTCCAGAATATAATTTTACTATTGTGCCAAACTATAATAAAAATGAATTAATGTTTTGGGTATAAGTTATAATCCTTTTGGTTTGCATTTAGAAGCTCCAAAGTTACTTAAAAGGGGAGCTTGTAATTTCAGAAACGTGGAGTTGACTATGTTTGACTACTACCTCAAGGAAGTTATTCGTATTTTATCCCTTTTTTTGGTTAAGCCAATTGGACGTTCAAAAAATCCATGAAAAATGATAATCTGTATATGCTTATTTAAGCCCATTTGGGTATTTATTTTTATTCTTTTTTTATCATTTAAAAAATAAATAAAATGTCAGCTCTCAATTCTTAAGAACTGAAATTAGTGGTCAAGTCTAAACCTGAGCTAAATTAGTAAACTAACCCTGATTATGTTAGAGGTGGTTGTAACAAACAACTGTACTTCGCTGTAACAAATTACAGTTGTAAAAGATCCTGATAATTACAGCTGTAAAAATTATGTTAGAAGTGGCTGTAACAAAGCCACTTCTAACACCAACACGACAAAACCATCATCGCTGGAAAAAACTAGCGTCGCCGCCACCGTCATCGCCACATCACCAACGTCAGACCCATCAATTGATTGAGTTGAATGGATATGCCATTAAAATTAATCTTGATTAATTACAACTGTAAAAGACCTTGTTTATGTTAGAGGTGTTGTACCCTTCCCTTTTTTTTATCTCTCTCTCTCTCTCTTTCTCTCCCCTTTGACGCAACCATTCCTCTGCAACACCAACATGACAAAACCATCATCGCTGGAAAAAAATTTCATAATATTTAATCAAATTTTTATGTTTTTTCGTTTACTTTTGAAAATTTAAAATTTGTTCCGATTTTTTTTAAAAAAAATAAAAATAAAAAGAGTTTATTTATGGCATAAAATGTATAAAATTTTGATCAAACGATTAAAAAAAATTTCTAAGACAAAAAAACTTACAAATTAAAATAACTAAATTAACTTATAGAAAGCTAGCCCAAACTGGACATTAATGAGATGAAGTGGCAAATCGAGAATCGGCAAAATATGTATACTATATATTAAGCAAATGTAGTGTAGTGTCACGTGGCATAAATTTATTATTTCTCTTCTACGTGACGTTCTCTCATGAACTCTCTGTATTCATTTTGTAATCTCACATTGGTAGAAAGCAAGGATTTCAGTCTCAAAACCTCCTATTTAATGCCTCTCAGTTACCATTTTATTTAAACTGTGAACGAAATACATCTAATTAATGTACTTGTTGTTTGACCGGTAAGCAAACCGGAAAAAGGAAACGTGTGGATTGGTCATCGGTTCGGGTTGAATCGGAATCGAACCGTAATATCATAATTACATAAAATACTAATAATTATATAATAAAATGTAGTATTTCAATTACAAAAAAACAAACAAACTAGGAAATTATTTTTCTTATATTTATATTTTAAAAAGCTTTTCTTACTTTTTTACATAAAAAAACATCATAAAAATTCAAAAAATTATAGTCTATTAATACAAATTTTGTTTATTAGTGAAGCTAAATCTATC
>BRYE01000023.1:32644429-32646929 GCA_030159115.1 Actinidia arguta var. hypoleuca
CCCTTTAAAGGGAATAATTTTGAAAAATTAAGAATTTTATTCTATGACTTTTCAAAGCTTACTACTAACTATTTGAGATAAAAAAAAAAAAAAAAAAAGTTGGACCAAGAATTAAGAGTGGCAAAGATAAATCTCAAAACATACAAATTTCTATACATCATCGTCCGACTGTTAACAATAATTGGAAAAAGAGGACCTCATGGCCAAATCACCAATATTATTGAGGGTTTATGACATTTACATAAACTTAATCGTCAGCACGTATCTCACATACCTCACTTCTTTATTGTTTTTTTTTTAAACATTTTTTTAATTTCTCTTTTCAAGACGAACATCGAAGATAAAAAAAAAACTTCACTAAAAAAATTTCCAAATAAAACAACTAAAAAGTCATTATTCCATATTGGGCCATTCTTACCTTTGAAACATGCATTGGTACTTGTTCAGGTCCAAGAATTCTCGATCTTCCATCTGCCTGGTGCAACCCACGAGCTTTTACCTCAAAAAAACCACTTTGATTCTCAAAAACTCCAAGACTAAGTATATTGAGTGATGACGAAGAAGAAATAAAAAGCAAATCAGACCCTAGTTTATGTTCTCACTCTTTTTTGGAGGTGTGTGTGCTCCTCTTGCAGGGCTCTATGCTGCAGTAACAACAGATAATATGAACATCATCAATTTCACTCTAATTTTCAATGATCACAGGCATCTCTCTCTCTCTCTCTCTCTCTCTCTGATATAATATTGTCCGCTTTTAAGTATGCCATTACAGCTTTAAAACGTGTTGTACAGTGAAGGTACTCACTCTTTTTTGGATCCCAAGGACAGGCCATTGGAACAATTTTTTCCTAATGACTCGTAAAAGTATACTCTTTTTATTCAAATTTAACTTGAATTCTTTAGTTCGGGATTGAATTTCTCACCCGTTTCTTGAGGAAGTTGATGTGTTCGGAAAGGATGCGCCTCTGTGCAATAGAATTCAATATACATACATGCACCAAATCATCAAACAGCGAATTCAAAACCATTGGAAAAAAATGAATCCAACACGATAAGTACATACGTGTATAGTTGTATATATACTTTTGACATATATATAGCTATATATGCATGAATAAATTACCATTTTAGAGCGAACGCGTTCAACTCCGGTCCTCAACTGGCGCTCTAGTTGCTTCAATTCTTTCATCCCCAACTTGGTTAGATCTTCTCCTGCAAAGTGCCTGCACACACACACACACACACACACGCACACATATACATGATTGTATGAATTTACAAGCCAATGATCCATGATGAGAATTGTAATAATGTTAATGTCAAATTGTATTTGTGGGTATATAAAGAATTTGTAGAATAATTACTTTTGTTTTGCTTCCAAGGTTTCTATGGTCCTCTTCATGTCTTCCATTTCAGTCCTCCAATACTGTGATCAGAAATTAGAGCAACTCAAACATTTGTTAATACTAGTGGGAGTATGCCTGTGCTATACACGGGACAAAATCGGCAAAAAAAAATGAGTAAGGGCAAAATCGAACAAAAATAATAATAAAAAAAAACAAATGATTAGGGGCAAAATCGGCAAAAAATGAGTAGGGGCAAAATCAACAAATGGTTAGTGTCATTTTGTAAAAGACAGCCCAGAAAAGTAAAAAAAAAAAATCATTTAAAAAAAATACTAAATCCTAAAAAAAATCCATATAAAATCCCAAACCAATTTGTGTCACTTGGGAAATAGAGAAATGAGCCTTGAGAGCTTTCAAGCCTAATTTATTACTACTACTCATTTATTGACAAGTAATAGAAGCATAAATATTCTATCAAAAAATAAATAAATACAACCTACAAACCAAATTTTTTTTCCTTTTCTTCCACTTCTTTTTCTGCTTTGTCTGTTTTTGATAAAAATAAAATATACCTACCAAGAGAGAGAAAACAAGTATCTCTCTCTATATATACAAAATGGGAAAAAAATGTTTAGGGGCAAAATCGAAACAAAAAATGCTTAGGGGCAAAATCAAAAAAAAAAATGGGAAAAAATGATTAGGGAAAAAATCAAAAAAAACAAATGATGGAAAAAAAAACTATTGGTTAGGGGCAAGATAAAAAAAAAAAGTTGGTGGTCCATGGTTACTATTCACTCACATTTTAGGGACAAAATCGAAAAAAAAAATGATAAGACCCAGAACAATTGATTAGGGGAAAAATGAAAAAAAGGTTGGTGGTTCATGAGGGTTACTCACTCACATTTAATATTGTTCAAATCGAAAAAAAAAATAGAGAGGGCAAAATGGAAAAAAAAAATATTTAGGGGCAAAATCGAAAAAAAAAATAATTAGGGACAAAATTAGAAAAAAATGATGAAATCAAGAACAATTGAATATGGGCAAAACGGGAACAAAAGTTGGTGGTCAATGAGTGACTATTCACTCACATTTTAGGGGCAAAATAAAAAAAATCAAGGGCCAAATCGAAAATAACAAATGATCGGACAAAAAAC
>BRYE01000023.1:32666929-32671929 GCA_030159115.1 Actinidia arguta var. hypoleuca
CACAACCTTTATCACCAAGAAAATTTATAAATTTTATCAAGTGTCTGTGTATCTCCCCAATAATAACCGGGTCACATGATCATCTTAACTAAAAAATAAGAAACAAAGTGACTATGTGTTCTTCTGCTGTTAGAAAGGCACACCACGTGTCGTATATACGGTGGACATACTAAATAGTTTTTGATGTAATTGGTATGCCTGACCCATCCATATGTCTTATTATCATGCAAATTTAAAGATTTTTTTCAGGTTTGTTAAGAGTTTTATATGCTTTTATATGAAAATAAATAGTAAATTCCATAAATGAAGATATATATACCTTGGCACACCAACCGGCCCACATAGCGTAGTATCTGCCAACCGGCTGGCCATCGCCCATGAGCCCAAAATACATGGCAGGCCCAATTAGATCCCTGTTGAAAGCAAGGTTCATAACACACATTGGGAAGAGGGTGCTCCTGCGGATTGTCACCTCAGCATCCACGTACCTGATTGATCTATTATTAATGAAATTAAAAAAAAAAACTAAAACTCTAGGCTGTGTTTGGATTAAAAATTTAATGGCACAAAAGAAAAGAAAATGAAAAAATTTAAATATCTAATAATTCATTTCTTTTCCTTAATCCAAACACAATTATCACAAGCATTGGCTCCATACTGTGCACGGATTAGTGTTTACCATGTTTAAAAATATTTATTAATTACTTAATCAATTTTAGTAGAAATGTATACTTTATTTTGTTTTACAAAAATTTATCATTTTTTTGGGCGATTGCTACAACGTAACCCACATTCATCGCCTAGGCACACAGAGCAAATTTGGCAACTATGCTACACAAATTCATAATAAAAAGAAATACGAACACAAATACGAATACGAATAGAAGTAAGCACCTAGTGTTGCACTCAAGGGACTTGACGAGTTGAGTAAGCGGGGGTCGTAGACGGGGATGTTGAGCCAGAGGCCGTGAGAGATTGCGGTCGGGGCTCCTTCCCTCATGCTAAAGGGATAGTCGAGCACAAAGTCAGCCTCATTCCTGAAGGGGTCGTAGAAGGTGTTGAAGAACAACGGAGTTAGGGATGGCAATTATCCCAAAAATTTGGGTCCTCGCCCCTAATAGGGCGGGTTTGGGATAGGAATATTATTAAAATCTGGATCGGGTTCGGGACGAGTTATGAGAGGAAAATTAAAATCCAAATCGGGTTCGGGACGGGTTCGAGTTTGGACACCCCACCCCGATTAACTATAAATTGACTAAATTATCTTTTTTTTTAATTATATCATAATATTATATTTATATATATATATATCATGATATAATTTTTATACTGTTTATAAAAAATGTATATAATTAAAAAAAAAAATGGGTCGGGTCGGGCGTGAGCGGCCCGGGGTGGGTATGGTTTACCTCCGCTCCGAACTCTGGGCGGGGATGGAGGAGAATTTTTTTGATTTGCACACAACTAAACAAAGAATAAGAAAATGGATGATCAGAGTTTTTTATTTATTAGTAGGGTCATTGAGAAAAAAATATTTAAATTTAACAAATCTAAGAAATAACTCTTTTAGTAGAAAAAATAACTATAAATTTGAAATCTGTTTAAAGAAAAAACAAATAACAACTGTACCTCTTTTTTTTTTAGTAAACTATACTTGGTTTTAGAAATTTACCTCATGATGAAAACTAATTTTTAAAGAGTTGTAGTGAGTTCAAAATGTATTAATATTTATATTTTAAATAAAATACCAATTTTTTTTTAAAATATAGTGGGTTCAATTGAACCCACTCGGAGCCACTTAGCTTCGTCCTTGCAATACCAACTTGTAGCATGTTGTTTTTATGGGTTCGGTCCTCATTTGGACTAGACCCATCCAGTCTAATTCGTTGAGCCAACACTTTAGCTCACTTCAATTATCCGCGTTGTCCACATTTTAAGATTCAGTGAATACCTCTTCTATGCAAATAATTAAGTTGATCAGATAACAATGACCATATGTTCAGTTCAATTTTATAGGAAGAAGATGGACAATTTTACTTATAACCCGAAAACAAATTTAAAAACTAAAAAATAATAATTTTAAAAAAAATTTATTTTAATAATTTTTAATTTTTACTTTCGAATAACTAGATTTTCATACGTATATTATTATTATTATTATTATTATTATACGTACATGAAATCACTTACGAAGCAATCATCGTCAATCGTGAAGATATACTTCTTCTTTGAAACCAGAAACCCGAAGCACCGACAAGCCGAGTCCTTAAACGAGATGCAATTCGCCTTAGGTCCCAAGATCCGATGAGTGTCATCCCGGTTATAAAGTTCGTAATCGAACCCATCCGGAACCCGGATCAACTTACTCGGATCCCCATCCTGGACAATGATTAGGTGGTACGTTGCAGGAAGGGCCTCCACATCTTCCAGTAAATCGAGGTTCCGGATCGTCGGAATCAAGATTTCCAGGTCGTCCTTCAACGGCGGCGACACGGCTGTGGCTGGCTGAACCATGGTTGAGAGAAGGCGAGGGGTTGGTGTGTTGCGTTAACGAGGAAGGAGTGAACGTGGAAAGAGAAAGTGTATATCTTGAGAGATTTGGTCACATCACCTGGTTACCATGTTTGTACTGTTCTTGTTTCTCTGGTCATTTCAGATCAAAGAAGTAAAAAAAAATGATAAAAGTTTAAAAGATGCATTAAAATTTTCAAAATATCAAAATTGAGATGAAAATATATCTGAAAATTAACTTAAAGTTAGACAACAAAAAAAGGAATTATTTATTTATTTATTTTAATTAATTTTTATAAAAAAAATATATAAAAACTCTAAATTTAGGGATAATCTTGTTATTTTTATTAAAAAAATCTTATTAATAATATAAAAACAAATAGTAATATTTCAAAAACTATAACCGTGACTATATTCACCAAAAACTCGAGCCCAGTGAAATTAATGGTTCATGGTCCAAAGCACGGAATTTGTTTTGCACTTTGATTTCACCACCAAGTTAGGGAAAGTTTCATGACTACAAGACCACACCAATTGGATGGGAGTTTCAAAAAAAAAAAAAAAACTTTTTTTTCTGAAAATAAATCTAAATATTATTAGGGTTGGAAAATAGCCAAATGAACGAAATAATTGATTATTCAAGCTTAATTTAAAAACTTAATGAGTTTTAAATATATGTTCGACATTGGTTTGTTTATAAAGTGAATCAATATCAGACTAGTTTTAATCGAGCCGATCACTAGTCAAGCTTGATTAGTTTAATTTTTTTAAATATTATAAATTTATCAAATCGAATAATAAATTATTCGAATTTTATTCAAAAATTTAATGTACATCCGAGCTTGATGTTTTTATCAAGAAAATCAATTTCAACAAGAGTTTTTAACGAATCGAGATCTTTGAGTAGTTTGGTTTGTTGGGCCAACTTCACCAAGCCCAAAGAGAAATGGTTTTAAAAATGCATATAACAGCCCAAATCCAGTCAACAAGTTTCAACTGTGGCCCGTTTAATAATCCGCGGACCTGGGCCAGTCCAAGCAAGAATCTATCTAGGCTTTGGCTGAAATCAAGTTGGGTCGCTTGGTGTAATGGTGGGCTAAGGCCAACCTAAAACGATGAGTGATTTTGTGTTTTGATATCTATTACTAACTATGAAGGACTAGTTTTAACCTAGTTTTTATGAGACTTTTTTACCTAATTTGATTTTTTTTTTATCTTTAATAAATTTTCTAACCGTTTAATCAAAATTTTAATTTTTTTTTTGTTTTCTTTGTTCCGATTATGACGACGACTTCTTTTGTAAATTTAAGCTTGTAAATTTGGTTTGAGTTCGACTTGTTCCGGTAACGAGTCAATCTTGAAACAATATCTTACAAGTCGAACACGAGAAAAACTCGAACAACTTTGCTCGATAGCTCTAGCTATTCTAGTTTAATCCCCAAAATCATTGGAAACAAAGAATCAAATCATGTGGTGGACCAAAGTCCTATACTAAATTGTTTAGATCTCCAAATACATGAAAATATTTTGGGACAGTACAATTGCCGAGGTCTCCACTAAACCTGTGCTACCAAATTGTACTCTCACTACTGTTCGTTAGGCTTTTGGATTGATTCGTGGCTAGTGGCAACCCATGCATTTGTCAACATCTATTTGGTCTTTTATGTGATTGAGAGTACTTGAATAAATACATCCAAAACACAAAATGGAAATAATTCGTGAGTTTGGTTCAGCGCGTAAAATCAGAATTTTAACCCTCAAGTTCCCAATTCGAATTAATTTTCTTAAGAATAATTATTCGGTCAGTAATACAAAATTTAATAGAATGAGTCTTATAGGTCAGAGCGAATCAATGTTTAGAATGTAGATTCAAATCTCCACCGATGTGTCAGTTCACGACTTGTCGCTACATACGTTGAGTGACTGACTACGTTACAAAAGTCTAGCTCCACAAGTCACTTTTGTATTAGCTTTTGAGAGAGAGAGAGAGAGAGATGGTGATGGGGTGGGGGTAAATCTTGCAAGTGTTTATGGGCCTCTAAAAGTGAGCAAAGCACTTCCTATTTTTGCAGTTAGGTGAGTGGGGGTGCAAAGTGCAAACCATGAACCGTATCCTGAAATGGGCTCCACCATCACATGCAGGGCCTATCAAATAATTTTACCCATGATATGTTGGGCTTTTCTTGGACATTTGGTGGCACATAAGAACAGGATACACAGAATCAGATGAGTTTGATTGCACAACAAACACACACACACACACACACACACACACACACAGAGGAGAGGTAGATTGGTAATATTTAAGAAGTTATTCCATATTCTCAAAAAAAATGTCTTAATGTTCATGTAGGACCGTCGTTAAATATAACGGATCACATAATCATATCATTTTAAGAAGAGTAGGCAAATAATAGAACCAAGGTTGTAAAACTCGCTCTTTTCAGAAGTTGTTCGGTGTTTCTGGAGCATTACCACGTGATATCCGA
>BRYE01000023.1:32679429-32681929 GCA_030159115.1 Actinidia arguta var. hypoleuca
TTTTTAGGATTATATTTAGTCTCTATAAGCATCGACCCATTTTTTATCCTTTAAGAAAATATAAATAAAATATAACGTTGTGCCTGTTGTGTCTTACGTGATCTTTTGAGGCTAAGTATAGTTGGAAATGCTAAGAAGATGAATGTCCAATTTATTGTGTTTCTAGTAATGTATTAGCGAACTAGTATATCCTACAAATTATCCCCAAAAAATTTGAGGGGTTGCCGGGTTGGCACGAGTAGTAGTCATTTTATTATTAGAGGCCTCGTGAAATTGTTGATTTGAGATTAGACTTTTATTTACGTGTTATCAATTCTTGTATTGGTCAGTCGATACGGGACTTTACCTCAATTTTAAATGGATCTCTCATTTGTGAATAGTAGAATTAGTGCTCTGAATTAGTCGTTATAGTGAACCTAATACAAATGATAAAAACTGTATTGGGAAAATATATGCAAATTTGTTAGAACTGTCTGGGAAACATCCCAATTGGCTCAAGAATCTGCAAAATTCATGGGGAAAGTATATGCAAAAGAGGTGGAAATATATGGGAAATGTCCCAAAAACTCCTAAGCCACACAAAACATGGGGCCGATGCATAGGAAACAGCAATGCGAGTGCACATTGGGGTTTTGTTTCTTTTGATAAAAAGAAAAAACAAAAAGTAGCGATCTTTTTTAACACATCAAAAGTCTACTCAAATTTGTTTTTCCTAGACATAAAATTAGGTTGGGGTGCACAAGTGAAAAAGATGAGGACAATTTAGTCATTTGGTTATGTAGTTCAGTATCTTAGCTCAGAACAATTGAGTCCGAATGAGACATATCTTGAAACCTTGAATTTAACGATTGAACAAGTATCTAGTGGCGTTAAAAAAACTCGAGCTGAGACCATTGAACACAAATTCAAAGTTTTTACCAGCTGAGTTACCAAAATATTAGAACAATTCAGTCTTTATCCATTGTTTACAGTATCTTTCTATTCACTCGCCTTCTGGTAATGTCCGTTTAAAATAAATTGCAACATTACATTAATTATTATTTTTTTTTTATCTTTTGACCAAATTTTTTTATTTTATTTGTTAGTCTTTCGTAAAGGAATAAGAAAAGTATTTTTTTTGAAACAAAAACACATTAAAATCTTAATTAATTCAAATGAATTTTTTTTAATCATGTATTAAAAACGAACCAAAAAAACAAAAAAAAACACCAAAGATGAAGAAGTATTGTAAAATATTCCAAATGGGGCTTAAATATTACTATTATTAGTATAGAGGCTTAAAATTAAAATTAGGTAAACAGAATTATCTTCCATTATTCAACACCAATGTCTTTCAATTAGATCGTTGGGTTATTCATGAACACTTTTTCAGTCCATGATTATATAGCCACGAGCTTTTCATTTCTCACCTCATAGAGAAGAGAACAAACCTTTTGTGTGGCTAATGTCTTTTTGGTTCCCATCTTTGATACCTAAAAAGGAAACATAAAAAAAAGCTACTACTTTATTTACTTTTCGCCTTTTATTTCTCTCTCTTATAAATCACTTTACGAATCCACAATCTAAAAAATTAAGTTGAGATATTTATAACCACACAATTAGTCATATTTGTCTTTAAAAAAATGAATGACAAGTCTAATGTGCGATCAACTTGAACTATTCCATGAAGTATGTACTCGACAAATTCTACAAATTAGACTTCGGATTTTAATTCAAGTGATCGTGAAGAGGTACTTAGGTGCCCGTGTGAGAGGTCATATGTTTGAATTGATAGAGCCATGTCAATATGCTGTAACAATCTAATTTACTAACCAACTATGCTACCCCGTGCTAAAAAAAATCTTACAAATTAAATGATTTCGTACATATCATTGAGACTAAATCGAACCGAATATGATACTTCCTTCTAAATCTTACAAAAAAATAATTTTCTTTTAATTTATTTTTGTGAAATAAACTTTCCTTAAAAATACTTCTCTAGAGAAAGTAATGCTGATTAAAATCTAAAAAGGAAAAAAATCCTAAATGTTTTACATTCATATGCAAATAATTTCTTCTCTCAACCTTAGAAAAAAATACTAATAAAATAAATTTAGACAATTATACTTTGTACCCTTGTGTTTTTATTTAAATTTCATTTTTTGCTCTGTATTATTAATTTATCAATTCACCTTGCATACTCTAGGTAAAGTATAATTATGGCATTTTTGTCCACTTGTTATACAATTAGGTGATGGACATAAGACGAAAGAGCCACATTTACATGACTTAACATTGTAAAGATTTAATTGAAACTTTTACAACTCTATAAAATGCTGCTCACTTATCAAATACGAGGTTAAAGTGAGAATATTTTAGTCATTCCAACTCTCTCTTTCTCTTTTCGCCGTCCAGTATGGATGATTTTTGGATTCTAATACCGAATGAATGAATCAAGCCAAAGATCCAAACTGATAAAGAATAAGGAGATGGTGACATTGTTTCACGGGGATTTGATTAT
>BRYE01000023.1:32734429-32741929 GCA_030159115.1 Actinidia arguta var. hypoleuca
AAGTTGATTGAATGCTCAACAAACTACATCATTGTGTTCAAATAAAGGGCTTACCAGCATTGGTTGGCACAATCAAAGTCGGTTGTTGAGGAATACTCAAGGAAACAGGGTACGATCAGTGCCTTCTTAAAAAATAAGGAGAGAAAAAAAAAAAAAGCCCTAGTTACTGTCAACGATTCACCCGAAAAACAAATCGTGGCCGCTCGGCTCAAGTTCAAAAAAGTCCAAAACCCTAGTCCGCCCATATATCGATTATGGCGAGGCCTAGGAGTGGAAACATGTAACCAGGCTCAAAATACCACCTAAAGCCCCACCCACTTATGAAGACCCCGTTTGGAATATGTTTTTTTCTCTTATTTTATATAGCTGATTAATTTTGTAACCTGTTGTCTTTCATAAATATTTTTATTGTTTAATAAAATTTTTAAAGAACAAAACAAATAAAAGTAAATGAAGCCACCTACGAGGTGTCTGAACCCATTAAAAGGACATGATTCGTTCATTTACTACAAATAAATGCACAGAGGGAACATGTTGATAATGTCAGAAACTAGCAAAAGTTTTAAGTAATGTATCAGTTGTTTTATTTGAATTTTCTTCAACCCAACACACAAAAGATGGGAAATTCACTTATTTAGCCAGATTCAATTTGGATTAACTAAATTAGTTCATTTTTTTTATCTAATTCAGTTGCTTTGATTTTTTTAAAAAAATCGCCTTTAGTATTTAAGCGGTTCGACTCCACGTGGAAGAGATATAACCAATCAAAAAACTGATAATCAGACCCGAGCTCTGAAACAATTTTTGTTTTTCTCGTACAAGAGTCATTTTGGTTCTCCTATTTTTTTTTCATCTCTACCAACATCTCTAGCCATTTAATCTACTCTCTACAAATCTCTTAGTGTCCTTACCCACAAGTCGGATTTATCGTTACCCATAAAATCAAATCCCCATAGAATTATTAAACCCTATACATATTGATTCACGAGCCATAAATAACCAATGCTAGATCCAACTTGGGTTAACTAAATTAGCTCATTTTTTAGCTAATTCAATTGCTTTGATTTTAGATTTTTTTCGTCTTGAATATTTACGTGGTTCGGCTCACACATGCTTGCATCCACAAGTGAAATATATCAACAACCAAAAAATCTAACACCCAAACTCGAGTTCTGAAACAATTCTCTTTTCCCCTCTCAATAGTCATTTAGGTGACCCTAATTTTTTCTCGTCTCTCTCTACATCTCTATCTATTTATAGTTACCCAAAAAATGTAAATTCTCATCGAATTATTAAACCTTACACATATCCATCCACAAGCCATGAATAACCCATGTACTCCATGTCCGCATAGCACAATACACGTACCCAACACAATTAAACAAAAATAAAACCAAACTTTACAATTATTGCTTCTTAATTTCTAGACTTACCCGTCATACGAAGAAATGAATGCATATAAAAGATCTTTACACTAGGATAGATATGTATAAGAAATGCGCGTGGGCCCAGCATGATTGACCTCCACCTTCATTTAAAATGGAATTTGAAGACTTTGAATTAGCTAAAGTTAGAGAAATCATTGCCCATTTCTTGTTTTATTCTAGAAACATAAGAAGAAGAAGAGGAAAAAATCATAAGCTTTGATATTATTTTATTTAAGTCTGGATCCACAAGCTTATTTAAGTTTCGTCATGTTTTGCTTATCTTTACTCGATCAGAGATTGAGGAGCGTGTTTTGCTTTTAAGGTCACGATACCATGTTGTAATTAGATTTTAACCATACTCAAGCTCACTTGTGTAATCTAAATCGTCTATTGGATGGATTTCACTGAAGTGATTATTCATGCAAAAAATCAGATGGAACGGGTATCATAAATTGCATGATCAAATCATGTTTATTGTGAAAGAATTGTTGGAAAACGTTAGAGTTTGAACTGAGTTTGACTTAATTTTATGGGTGGGTCCCGGTTATCGAAAGTATTGAATCATGTGTGAAATGAATTCTCTTTCGCGAGTAGATAACCGTAGTGTATTTACTTGCTCAAAACGGATAAAAGGTGAATGAGAAAATATTCACCAAAGTGGTACTATTGGTATGGAAAAAATAAAATAAAATAAAATGTGAAAGTCTCACATTGAATAAATAAGAATATTTTATAGTATTTATATATACTAAGCTAACATTAGCTACATGAGTACTTGGAGCACCAAAAAGGAGTTATGTACAAAGTGAGTCACATTATACCTTAGTTTTTATGTGCACGCGCGGTTGAGCCACAGCCATGAGTCGAGGTCCGCGTGGCGCACTTGGCACTTGGCGATGGGGTGTAATGAGTAATTGGTTAATTAATTTTTAATCCTGTAATTTTTAATTACAGAATAAATTTTTTATAATTTTTAATTACAAAATGAACCCCATATAATTTTTAATTACAGATTAACCTCTCATCTATATTCCTATTCACTGAAAGTCATTATCAGCCGAGTAATTTAGCTGGTTAGTAGGGCTGTTACAATGACTTCAATGGTGGAATAAATTCGTGGCTTTTTATCAGTCATTGAAAATCCTATAAATATCAACATCTCTTACAAGTTCAAAACACACACAAAAATCTAAATGTTCATCAGTGATGAAAAATAAGAGAGTTTTTGGCATTCTGCATTAGAGTCATTCGTGAGAGGGTGCCACTACTTTTTGGTTCGCCGAGCACACAGAAATTGTGTTAATTTCTGTGAGCGAGATCGTTGTATTTTGAGAGACAAACGTCAAACAACCGTAAGCACCAGTGACCGGGTGAATTATGTCTTAAGGAGACAGTGTTCAACGCTAGCCTCAATCAACTTCTGTCAATTCAGTTAAACTTTATGTTTATTATTTTTCAATACAATTTCAGTTTATCTGTAATTTATTTTTTTCACTTTATAAATTCAACAGTTTACTAAATTTTATTTAACAAGAATATGAACAACAATTATGATTCTAACAACAGACGGATGACCAAATCATATGATTACATGTATCCGCTTAATCTAGTTTCTCATAAAGTTGACTTTCCTATGCACAGTTTAAGCTTGTCTTTTTAAATTATTTAGTTACTTTGATTTTTAAGTGTTTTCATCTTTAATAAATCTTGTCACTTTAAAATTTTATATATATATATTTTTTTTTAACGAGAAAATTCTAAAAAAAATAATCGTTAAACAAACGTACGTCAAAGTCAACGTCAACATCGTAGCCAGGCTGCATGCAAAATGGAACAAAAAACACAGCTGCGTGACAATCGTGCCATCCAAAACATAAGTCAATTCAAATAAAAAAGAAGAAACAAATAAATGTAGCACTGAATAATGCCTACCTTGTAGGTCCAAATTGGGATAAAATGAATTTTTTTACATAGTTTTTTTTATTTTTATGCAACTTAATTTTGTTTTGGGTCATGTTTACTTTATGTTTTATGTTATGTTTTATGTTCGAAATACTTTTCAAAGGTAACAATTCATATAAACAGTAAAATATTGTTACGGATGCTTTGAATTCGTATACCGTAGCACTGTTGTGAACATATTCTTTCTTGACTTTAATTATATCAAGAGGTTCAATTACATTACATCTAATATACTAGTTATAAAAGCAAGATCCGCAGTTGCATTCCATTTTTATATGAATTATTTTTGTATTTAGTAATTTTTTTTGTTAAAATCTTAATTAATCTAGATAGATTTTTCAGAACAAATTTAGCCAGAATTTTACTTTTAAGATTCTTATACGAAAAGCGTACTGAAAAAGCAAATACTTTTACCAAGAGATGAAAAGCAATTCACTTAAAGTTCAATTCATCGCAAATACGGTCTAAATTCATCACAAATAATTCAATTTAGATTCGAAACCTCTGAATTGTTATCAATTTCTTAGTTGGATTAGTTCATATGTAACTTTGTCTAGACTGTAAATACCCTCCCGCTAGTGAATGATAAGATTGGTTCCTCAAATTAATCAATTTTTGTACCGAATATCGAATTATAGATTAAAAAAAAAAAGCCTCAATACAAAATTAATGCTCCCATTTAGAACAGAGTATGGGAGAGGTAGTAACAAACAAACATCTTTACATTTTATTTTTTATGTTGAAATAAAAAAATATATTTTCAAATTTAGGATTATATACCAAAAAAATAAATTACCAATCACATCAAAGTAGTGGTGGGGGATGGGTTAATGCGCATGTTGAGGTGGAATATTGAAAATTTCATTCTAATGGGGACAACAAGTTTGACCTTTGATAAATGCATGTAAACACCCAATTTCATGACTAATTCTGAAAGTTACTTCTTTGAAATATTAGTATTAGTAGGTAGAACTTTTCTATTGGGATGGTCTAAAGACTTCGCCATTTGTGGTTTCCTATTTTCTAGACAATACTAGTCATGACCCACATATGAGACAGGAGCCGATCGCTTACAATAAGGTTCAAGAGAGATTTTTTTTCTCAATTTTTATATTTTTTAGAGAGAGTTTAATTTTATAATTCGATTCAATACTATGTCTTTAAGCGTCTATAATACTTGTTCGTTGTCATCGTTTGAGGACTCACCACATCTTGAGCCATTCATTACTCACGACATGAGATTCTTTGTCTACAAATTTCGTTTATTTGTTCTAATAAACTTCTAACCACATTGTATCATTCTTTGAAATTTTTATTACATTGTAAGATTGAAAATATATTAAAAGAAAAAAAATTTAGACAGAATATGTGTGGTCGATAAACAATCAAGATAGTTCTAGTCAAGAATGGCGTAAAACACAAGTGATGGGAGCAATGATGGTGGAAGCAGATCATGACCTGACAGATTAGGGACTTTGCAATATTGTTTTTCTTTTTTTCTTTTTATTTATTTATTTTTGAAAAACTAGTAGTTGTCAGAGTCAAGTTGGTTAAAGTGATTTGATAATGAAATGATGAAAAATTGTAACTCTCACTCGTTGGATTTGGTTTCAAATATATATGAAAAATTTTTGTCAATAAAAATTGTTGAATTTGAATTTAAACTCCTGACTTATAGGAATGCTTCTAGTAAAAATTATAAATATAATATCAAAACAAGAAAAAAAAATTGTCTTTCTCTGCTTTGTTTTTTTTTCTCTGTTCGACTCTGTGTTTATCTGATTGGAAAAGTAAAAACTTATGAGATTTGTATTTATTTCTCCAATATAGTAAAAAATTATCATTCAAAGACGTAAATAATTTTGTCGAACCTCGTAAATTATTGTATCGACGTATGCGTGTATTTCGGAGTGTGTGTAATTGGTGTTTGATTTTGAACAAAACATCACTCACATCATAAATTATGTGAGAAATAGCGGGAAAAACAAACCATCTGTATTTTTATTTCTCACAAAAGATTGTGAGATTTGGTTAGAAACGAAACTAATTGGTTATTTATTTGCCCAGTCAACCAGTTGTTAATCGTAATAGTTACTTTCTTATTTCTCTATTTGAATTGACAATTCAACCTCTATAATCACCATTCTCTTTTAGGATTTCACAATTTTCTTTTTTAATTTTTAATATTCTTTGTTTGTGAATTTTTTTTGTTCTTTAAATAACTCATATTTAGTCATTCAATTCACATAACAGGACTAATTGAATACAACCATTTTATAAGGAAAGTGTAAAGAAAAATACAAGAAAATATTTATTTGGGGTCTAGAGTCAAATCTTGCTTGTGGTACCTAAAGGTGCAGACGGTCCAGATTGATTAGGCTCCGTAGAGAATAAGCTATGGTATCGTACCGATAGTATCGGTTCCACAAAATTGGGACCTGGACTTTTAGTATCGTTCTTGATCCGGGTCCGATTTTGTCCCGATTTCAACATATGTAAACATAATTTTAATTCAAACTTTATACATCACTAAATTATTATCAAATTATCAAATCAATTAAATATTAATAATATTTAGATAAACATGACTATGTCCCAACCGCACAAAGTAAGAATATGACATGTAAAAAAAAATGAAAACAAAAATCTAAAAGTCTTGATAGATCTTGTGATGGTAGTGTGTGCTGGTGGTGGTGTCCGGAATCCAGAGAAATATAATCTTTTTAAGTTATTAAATTTTAATCACTCACAAATTATAGTTAGTTAAGATTTAATAATTATTTATAATTTTATTTTTATATACTTACTTAAACAACTATATATATATATATATATTACTGGTCTAGTTTGATATAGTTTTGAAACTCAGAATCAAACCATATAAATTAGTTCTTTTTTTTTTTGGAAAACTAGAATCGAACCATGGAACCGGACTATTAGCTTCGATCTGGATCGAAAAACCGATTCCGTGTGTGTATATATATATATATTATTGCTTAATGCTTTAATAATTCATACAAGATCTCAAAAAAATTAAAAGTAATTAAGGGATATAAAAGAACAAGACTAACGGAAGTCTATTTTTTTTTTTTCCAACCAATTTATCTGTTTTTGTTTTTGTTTTTATAGAGGTTTTTACATTTGATCAAATTTTATACTTTTCTCATTCCTCTTAATAAGAATAACCTCAAAAGGTCAAAAATGTAATCAAATTAAAAAAAAATCAGTAAAAACAAAAAATAGCTCATTTTCAAGGGAAAAAAAACAATTTTTTTTGCTTTATTGTTATTTTTTAAAATTAAATTAAAATCTTTACAAATTAGTTTCCTCTCGTCAAAAACGCAAAAAGTGTATAATATTTTAGTTAAATAATAAAAAAAAAACTTACAAAAGACAAAGCAATACAAAAAACTAAATAACTAAATTAATTACAAAAAAAACTGCCCCAAAACAGGGCATTAGCACATGTGGCCTGCAATTGTTGCGTATTGTCATTGATCTCCTCTCTCCTCAGCACAAAACGACGGAGACACCATAAGGAACCATCACAATCCTAAAAACTGGAAGTGAAACAACCACACCGACGACGCCAGGTGTCGACTCTCGATTGGCCGGCTTTCAATAATTCGGATAGAAAATGTCTTCCCAATTTCCTTTAACTTCAATTTTCCCATGCCCAATTCCCATTCTTTTCCATTTTTTTGTTCTTGTGGGTTTTGTTGGAAAATCGAAGTTATTGAATTGGAATTTGGAAGGAAAATAGAAGATCAGGGAAATGGGGACTACGTGCTGCTCAGACTCGGATGATACAACTTCACTTGTGCTAGGGCTGGCGGCGGCTATGGTCATAGCAATGGCCTTCTTCATCATATGCGTACCGCCTCCGGCAAAAAGAGTTACCGTTTATCATTGCTCTTGAAGATTTCTGTAGCCCAAGTTGGGATTTAGACTAGTAAAGACTTTGACGTTGTGTCTAAGAGGTCGTTAGTTTAAATCCCTTTAGAGTCATTAAGGTTTGTTCGTTCGTTAACTTCAGTCTTCAAGCCTCTAAATTATCTCTCTCACCAAATAGGGCTGGGCGGGGGATACAGTCTATCAAAAAAGAAGTTGG